>JAJPUD010008909.1:0-14665 GCA_023553655.1 Myrmecobius fasciatus | reverse complement strand
TATCAAAGTAATATCTAGTTAATTATACCCCCAAACTTTGAGTATCTCCCTAGTAGCAATAAAGTTCTCAAGAGACCTTTCCTTTTTACCTTTTTATGCATCTCTTGAGTTCTGTGTTTGGGTGTCGAATTTTTTGTTCAGATCTGGTCTTTTCATTAGAAATAGGTGAAATTCACCTATATCATTGAATGACCATCTTCTTCCCTGGAGGATAATGCTCATTCTAGCTGGATAGGTTATTCTTGGCTGTAATCCAAGTTCCTTTGCCCTTCGGAATATCTGGTTCCAAGCCCTTCGATCCTTCAGTGTGGAAGCTGACAAATCCTGTGTGATTCTAATTATTGAACCTCGGTATTTGAATTGTTTCTTTCTAGCTGCCAGCAGAATCTGTTCCTTGGTGCTATAGTCCTGAAATTTAGCCACGATATTCCTTGGGGTCTTAATTTTGGGGTCTCTTTCAGGAGGTGATCGGTGAATTCTTTTGATGTTGATTTTGCCCTTTGATTCTACAATCTCAGGGCAGTTTTCTTTCAGGATTTCCTGGAAGATAGTGTTTAGATTCTTTTTTTCATCATGGCTTTCAGGAAGTCCAATAATTCTTAGATTGTCTCTCCTAGATCTATTTTCCAAGTCAGTTGTTTTTCCTAGGAGATATTTCATATTTTCTTCTAATTTTTCATTTTTTTGTTTTTGTTTGACTGATTCTTCAAGTCTTAGTGAGTCATTCACTTGCATTTGTTCAATTCTTATTTTTAAAGTGTTGTTTTCTTCAGTTACCTTTTTAAGCTCCTTTTGTAACTGGCCAATTTGTTCCTTGCACTCTTTTTCCACTTCACTAATTTTATTTTTTAATAAATTGGTATCTTTTTCATATCTCTTTCGCAGGGCATCATATCCTTCTTCCACTGATTTCAGTTTATTTTCCCATTTATCCTCCAGCTCTCTTTTGAGGTTCTTTATGCAGTCTTCCAGAAAGGCCTTTTGAAAAGGGGACCAGTGATGGTCCTGGCTGATGTTCTCTGGATTTTTGTCTAAAGGAACCTCTGGCTCTGCGGTCGTTTCTTTGCCTTGATAAAAGCTGTCTATGGTGAGAGCTCTCTTTTGCTTCTTCATCATATTTTTGTTTTTTTTAGACAGTGTGGATATCTCTTTAAGGTAGGGAAAAAAAAGCGGCGGCTGCAAAAAGCTTTGCCCTGGGGCACTTCGGCGAGTTGACTTAAGGTGCTGGGCCGGTGGGGGCTAGCATTAAGTCCGAATTACTCCTTAAACAAGGCAAGTCTGCCAGAACACCTGTCCCCAATCAGGGCAGAGTGTTCCGAGTGCCTCAGATAAGCTCCAGGTGTTTGGAATTTGGAGTTTGGAGTTTGGAATTTCTTCCACGATGAGCCGAGCTGAGTCCCTCCCTCACTTCCGGCCTGCACAGTTGTCGTCTATTTATCTCTCTGTCCGAGTCCGACTAACCTGATATGAAGTTATCCAGAGAGCTGTGCCCAAATATTTCTGAGTTCGTTGACTTGAAGATCAGTTCGGAGGCTTATTTTATTGTTGATTTGAGAGAAGATCGGAGGAGAGGCAGAAAGTCACCTTTTCACTCCGCCATCTTGGCTCCGCCCCCACAGGTTCTTTTAAATAAATGAATCGGACATCATGAATTTAAAGGGTGAGAAGGTATTTTCTTTCTTCTGCTCCCTCTATTTAAGTAATACATTTCTGGAAAAAAAAATGGACTGGGGACTCTTTTTATTTTGTGTTGTTTTACCTTCCACAGACAACAGGGGTAATTCATAGTAGATCTGGGATCTGGTATTGCAAACTAGATGGTGCAGATGGCTACCCAATCATGGAACTCTTGAGAAGCCAAGATGCCTTTGACTTGAACCCAAGTTAGATTTTTGACTTGTAACTGAGACTATGCTCTATGGGAACCAAGCTAAATTGAGAACTTAAATCATCTCCTCTCCCAGAAACTGAGTGTGTGTGTATTGTGTTGTGTGTGTGTGTGTGTGTGTGTGTGTGCGCAGCTTACTTAGTTGAAAACTGTATGTTAGAAAGTGCGTGACCTAAACTATGGTCACAGAGATCATTTCAAGTTGAACTCTAAGTCAAGCTCAAGCTTTCTTACCAAATTTGGTATATCTTAAGTAGCACTCAGCTCCCATAAATACAGACAACACAAAAGGCCCACACCACATCAGAGTTTGGATAACACTTCATTTTCCCAAACACAAATATAATATAACTCCCCCATTCTATACTTATGGGGCAGGTGTTGACCTTCTAATAACAAGCTTGCTAAAGTAATGTTAACTGACAAAGTATAGACCATGCATGGTATTGGTATGTACAGTGAGTTCCTGGGGAAAACACACTCTTTATATCTGTTTTCCAAACTGGAGGGCAGTTCACAGCACATAGCAATTACTTTGAGGCTTTTTGTTTCACAAAATGTGGCTTCCAATTTCATTCCCACAACTTTTAAGAATGCAATCAGTTGTGGTCACAGTCTAGGAAGGCACTATTGAGTAGCTGTCACCAATCAGTTTTTGGCAAGATATTTCATGGGTGCATAGTCATTTTGGTGCATGCAATTTTTTATTAAAGCAGTTCAAGGGGGGAAAATGAACTGGAACTCTGGCAGAAAAAACATCCAACAGCATGATCTTTGAAGATAAGATGAAAAAATTTTCTGTTTTTATCAATGACTCTTCAAGGGATGTAGCTCCTTTCCATTTCTATTGCCTTTAACATCTAGATTATCCTTCACTTCCCCAAAGGATATATTTTTCTTAGCTAAAATGTAAAACTTTATCATGTATTCTAAGACATTTCTGATATGGTCTATGTTCTGTGGGCTACATTAAGTTAAGAATTCTGATTTAAGAAAAAGAGATTCAATCTTGATTTCTCATCCAAATACTTTCTATAAACAGAAAAGAATACAACTTAGCTCATAAATAGTCTTTTAAACAAGAATTAATATATCTTCAAGATATTTTGAATGGGTTACTATCAATTTGCTTAAATTATCATTGATATTACAGACCATTGATTCATTTTTTCATCTCAAAATTCTTGCCTCAGAAATCAGCTTATGCTAGCAAAGTAGAATATGAATCAAAATAATGAAGTTCTAGTCAAAGAACCTGAGATCAAAAATTAAGATTCTGTCATTTAAAAGCTCTGTGACCTTGAACACATATCTGTCTTAGTTACTTTATCTATAAAATGAAAGGACTGATGGAGATGATATGTAAATCCCTGTTCTACATCTTTGTCTCATTTGAGAGCTGTTAAATCATTTCATATACTTTTAACTACCTGGGAATGATGTCCATCCTATTTTTACTTTGTTAAATATATCTCAATTATATTTAAATCTAATTGAGGCTATATTTAAAAATGTTGTTGGATATTGGGAAAAGATAATCTAAAATTTTAATATTGTTTTTACTTGCTGACTCAAAAGAAAGTTTGAAATTTCAAGGATTCTAAATGCCAGTGTTTTTCTTTAGAGCAATGACAACTTATCAGGAAGTCTGAGCTATAGTACTTTTACATGTCACCTATAGTATTAAAGGAAAAATGATCACAGACAAACAAGAAAAATGATCTCCTCATGAGAGATTAAGCAAAATAGAGAAAATTATGATATTTGATGGTTCCTGGTTCATCACTAAGTGATTATAAGGTTAAGAAGGTTGCTGGTAACAGCTGTGTGTAGGAGTTTGGGATAATATTTTTCTCCTGTATCTTTTGATGATTTAAGAAGTTATTTTACATTTTTCTTACTGTAGACAGGAAAAAAAAAACTTCCTTATGCCTGCAAATATGTATGACAACACTTGATACCATATCTGTTTTTTTGCATGGCCTAGATTTCTTTTTAAGCTAAAAATACTAAAGTAGTTATCAGTTTTATTAGGATGTAACTTATATATATGTATATATATATATATATGTCTTTTTGGCTTGATAATTTTCTGTCAAAATAAAAAAATAAGAACATGATGTGCTGATGTGGCAGGAAAAGGGTCTGGTAGTACAATGCATTTTATTGTATATACAATCAGATTTTTTTATATTGATTGATTTTGGTGATTTATTTTCTTTCTTTTTAAAATTTTCATTCTTATATACAACTCTCTGGGATGAAAGAGAAATATTTAGGAGAAAACTTAGAAAATATAAAAACAAGATATATGTAACATTTTATTTTTAAAAGTGACAAAAAAGAAAAGAAATCCATGGACAAGTATAAATTTTCTTCTCCATCAGGGAAAGTTGGATATGTTTAAAAGATCTGTATAACCCTTTAAGAAATTTTTCATCTATGCACATTTAATTCAGCAGTATCAAATTTCTAAGCTGTCCCATCCAAGTTTGAATCTCTTATACACTTTTATATATAATGTAACTATCTACAACATGAAAGTAAATTATATGTAACTATATATAAATAATATAATATAATAAAATATTATATAGTTAGATACATATGTACATATATACATGTATATATGTATGTAATGAATGTAACTTTTCAAAACAGCAACTACAGCTTTGCAAAAAGAATTGAAAGGTAACTTCTACATCAAATATTCTTCAATGCAATTGTCATCTAATAGATCTAGATATTTCATCTAAAGGTGTAAATCATAATTCACAATTGCCCCTCTTGGGTAGCTCTTGTCCATGCTTTCCTATAAGTTGGTCATAGGTTGCCCACTTCTCAATGCCTTTCTCAAGACTTTTTAACATTATAAGTAAACTATTAAAGATGAAGTTTCCATTTTTTGTCTCTTGCTCTATGCATGTGACAAGCTTGTTTTTATTTTGTATCACACATTTTAGAGGTGACATGTTATGCCACTTCTCTTTTGTAATTTCATGTGTGTAATATATCTCCACCTTCTTGTATTGAACAATTGCCTCTCAATTTGTCCTTATGTAAGTTTTAATTTCAATTCTTCAGAAACTATTATGTTCTATGACTCCCAACCATACACCATTACTGGAAAAATGATGGTTTTGTATTTTTCATAAAAAAATTAACCAATATCAATAGTGCTCTCTTTGGGAAAACAAATTTTGTTTATTCATGGTATTTTGACATTGATGTAATATTATTCTGTCCAAAATTCCCATGTTATATATTATTAATTTATTTTGATTAATTGATATCATATGATTCATATATTTATATGTCCAGACCAGAGTCCATACCATAAACCACTTAACACTTTAATCTCTAGAACTTCTGCTCCAGGAATCCACTTTTTTATTCCATCAGTGTCCCACAGTAGATCACTATTTCAGATCAGGCTAACACAAACTATAATTTTACTCTATTCCACTGACATCTCTTTATCAATCATTTTACAGATAATCCTCCTTATTACTCTTTTCCTCTTCACACTCCCTGCTTTCTATAATTGAGTGAATGCTGCCATCTCCACTAGGAAAGATATGCTAAATTACTCTCTTGTGATTCCATTCATCATCTCTGAAATATTATTGTTCTATAAGAAATGATCAACAGGATGATTTCAGAAAGGCCTGGAGAAATTTACATGAACCAATACTAAGTGAAATGTGTGGGATCAAGAGTATAGTGTACACAGCTGCAACAAGATGATCAATTCTGATGGATGTGACTCTTTTCAACAGTGAGGTGAATTCAGCCCAATCCAACAGACTTGCGATGAAGAGAGTCATCTGTATCCAGCAAGAGGACGGTGAAGACTAAATGTGCATTACAACATAATAGTAAATCTCCTATACACTATTATATGTAATATGACTATCTAAATACATGGAATGAAAGTAAATTATATGTAATTATATATAAGCAACATACAATAAAATATTATATATATATATGTGTGTGTGTGTGTGTGTGTGTGTGTGTTTGCTTGCATTTTGTTTTTTTTTCTCATTTTTCCCTTTTTAATCTGATTTTTGTTTTGTGCAGCATGATAGAAGTATTTGCACATGTTTAACATACATTGGATGTCTTGCTGTCTAGGTGAGGAGGTAGAGAGAAGGGAGGAAGAAAAAAATTAGAAGACAAGGTTTTGCAAGGGTAATGTTGAAAACTATCTTCACACATATTTTGAAAATAAAAAGCTATTATTAAAAAAGAAAAGCAAAGAAAGCCAAAAAAGGATCAGAGAAAAACATTTTTTTTTGCTTTTTGCTGAGGCAATTGGGGTTAAGTGACTTGCCCAGGGTCACACAGCTAGGAACAGATAAAAACATTAAAAAATAAATCAACAGATCTTTGCTTCTACTTATATATGAATCATGCATGTTTTTTCACATACAAAATAAAGGGAATTTTAAAAGTCTATATTTCTATAAAGCAAAAAAAAATCTTGAGGATACTTCCTATATTCACTTTTGTATTTCAAACTTTAGTTCTTAGCGTAGGGACTGGCAATATTAAGGATGTAAAGAATATTTAAAGTGATTTTATAACTGTATACTTTAATTCAGAAACAATTTGGTGATGAAGTGCTTAATAACCTGATCAACCTGCTTACGTTGATCAGCAAAGACCTTGATTAAAATCTTCATTATTTAAAGATTTAAAAAAGCCCTCTGCTATGATGCTAGACATAGGCAATGATTATTTCCCTCTTTTGTGAATCACTTTCCTGAATGTGTGTGTCCGCATGTGTGTCTTTCTGTGTAAAGGGGGGTAAATTTAACAAACTTCTATATGTTTTTTTGTCAGTAATATGATAACTATGAACAGATCTGTTAAATAAGAATTACAGTTTTACAAGGGTTCTGAAGAACTGCTCTGTTATGAAAATCTGTTAAATATATAAGCAGCAAACTCCCTCATCTCAAATAACCAATACAGCTGACATTGCGGCTTTTTACAGAGGGAGCAATTCTTAGCAATGACAGAATGCATGATGGGCTGTCAACTTTCCACTTGGGACAGCTTCACATTGTATGGGAAGAGACATTTCTAGTTACATGGGATGTGGAGCTAGCCAAAAATAAATTATAGTGACATATCCCTTAATTTCAATTTGATGGAGCATGCTGGACTTAGAATAAATTAGAATCTTACAAGACAAACTTTGTTTGTAGGTAGATAGAATAACAGTCCTAAGTTGTTTTCTCCATATAACAGTTACATGCATGGTAATAATGAACATTTCTTTGGTAGCTTATCTGTAAAATGTCGGGAGGAAGGGGTTCACTTAACTTAATATTGCTAGTCTGATTGGGTTTATCTATTGTACATATTTATGGAATTTTTTTGTAGAGAAAGAAAAAAACAAGTGATATTTTAGTAGCTAAAGATGAAGTTGTTTTTTTCCCCTCTTAATACTGGCTTTCCCATTCAGACAGTGCAGGCCACTTCAAAGAAATAGGGTCTGACTACAGTTTTGTTTCATAGTAGACAAGGATAGCTATTTTTAGAATGATGACAGCATTAGGACAGTCATTTCTTTCTTTTCTGAGTGAGAATACTGTCTTTGACATGAAAGGGAAACTGTGGGATGGTGACTAACACCAGTGGGAAGAGAGGAAAGGCCTAAAAAACCCAAAATAGGTGTTTATTTTTAAGGCATTTGCTAAATTGTTGCTTTTGACTTAACTCCCCCTCTCTTTTCCATCACACACCCTGGAAGTGCCTTAAATTAAGCTTATGGAACATTTGCTGCTATAAAGATTATTTTGCAACCTCTAAGTATATTCTTTTAGAGTGCATGATTTAATGGGGCTTTAAGACCTTTTTTAATATTAAAATGCAATACTAACTATAAGCTAAGTTGTAAATTTTCTTCTGTGAGGATGAAATGTTTCCTGTACTACTGAAAGAAAACATTCAAGAAAACAAAGTAAAAGCCTCTTATGAAACAGACAGGAATCTAAAGTATGAGCTAGATGGCTCACGGCCTTGAGAAATGGTTGCTCTATGAGAAGTGTGAGGCTCTTCCATAAGAACCCGGAAAAGGTCTCAATTTCTAAAGCTCTGAGGAAAGTTATGGGAAGTTATATACTTAAGGCAAAGTTTATAGGAAAGTTACATATACACTAAGGTAGCCAAGATTCATAGTCTTTTATAGCTTTTAAGAGAAAGAGGTAATTTCTAGTAGTGGAAAGATGACCATTGGTGGGAAACAAGTGACCATAAATGGTATACAAAAGGAAATATTAGCCAGGGATATTTATTTAAAAAGGCATAATCACAATTATACAAATTTACTCCCCCAAAAAGTTTTATCTTACTCTCTTATACCTTGATCTCTGATGAGGGAAAGGGCATTAGGTTCATAGCTTAACAGTTTCTATAGAGCATAGTCCCAGTCCCAAGTCCAAAGCTCCCCTTAAGTTTGATCATAGGGATCCTGGTTTCTCAGGGTTCCAATGTTCAACCAGTTTCCTTCACCTATCCTGGCTCCAAGGTCATCATGGGTGGAACTGCCTGTTCAATAGGGATCACTTCTGGCATTTTAAATTTTGCATAAAGGACATATTTGTATAAATATATTTGTAGCAGCTCTTTCTGTGGTGACAAAAAATTAGAAATTCAGGGATGTTCATCAAATGGTGAATGACTGAACAAACTGTGGTATGTTATTCTAATTGGATACTATTGTATTATCAGCAGAATTACTTCAGAAAAAAACCTAGAAAAATTACATGAACTGATGCAAAGTGAAGTTAGCAGAATCAGAAGAACATTATACATAGTAACAATATTGTATAGTGATCAACTATGAATGACTTAGCTCCTCTCAGCAATACAATGATCCAAGACGATACCAAAAGTCTTATGATGATAAATCCTTTCCACTTCCAGAAATAAAAAAAACAAAAACAAATTGAAACTGAAAAAGATAGAAGCATACTATTTAATATAATTTTTGTGTTTTTCCATTACTACATGACTAATATGGAAATATGTTTTATATGAATGCTCATGTATGGCCTATATCCAATTGCATAACATCTCAGGGAAGGAAGAGGGGAGAGGAGAGAAGAAAATATTTGGAACTTAAAATTTAAAAAAAAATAATTGTTTTTACAAATGATTGAGGAAAAATAATCTAATACAGCTCAAAATGATAGCAACAACAACTGAGGACAAACACACAACCAAAAAAAATCATCTTAGGGTCCATTTCTCAGTGCAAAGATAAAATAGAAGGAGCTGGAAAAGGACAGTTATTCCTCTCTCACATATCCATACTGGACCCAACAGGTAAGGATTACCAAAAAAAAAAAAAAAAAAAAAAAAAAAAAAGACCCCAAATTGAAAGACAATGATGGAAAAAAGTGCACTGAAATGAAAGAGTAACTCACTCTCACTGATTTTTAAAGATTCAGGTATCTAATCAGAGGACTCATTCCTTATTCTCATGACAGGAGATATAGGCCTCCATGTTACTCAAGCATAGTGTGACTTAACCAGGCCTGTTAAATTAGCTTGAATACAGGCTAAGATAATGACCTTCATTTCAATCCAATAACAACCAAAAAGTTAGTATGTGCTAAAGACCAGAAATAACAAACAAATAAAACAAGCATATAAACAAGACTATTACCTAAGATTATTAAAAGCCAAGGGATCAAAATCCATTTTTTGATGATTTATCTAATAGTCAACAATTAACATTTATTAATTCTCTAATTCATACCAATCACTGTGTTAAGCTCTCAGGATGAAATCATAAATATAATGACAGTCATTGTTCTCAGCAAAACAAAGAAACAAAAAAATTAATTGATGTTGTTTTAGAGGGTATTTGACCATGGCTTCTCTCTCATTTTTATAACTTTCCACAGATCTTTTATAAAAGTTTTACATATTGTTTATATGTAAAATACATAACAATTTTTGGAGATTTAAAACTCAATAGTGAAAGTTTTTTTATAGTTAATAGAATCTTAAGTTTTAGTCTAATTAAAAAAATAAAATATATAAGCAAGGGGTAGGAGAGATAACCTCATATTGTTTTATGATAATGTGATATTACATTTGGAATATTTTATAGATTTCTGGTAATTAAATCTTAGAAGTTTTAGATAATAATATTACAAATGATAACCAAGATTTTAATAGCATATATTATGTCACAGGCATTGTTCTAAGTACTTTATAAATATTATATCATTTGATCTTCATAATAAACCTTGCAAATGAATAAAGAGAACAAAATAGAGGTTAAGTAACTAAAGTTAAATTTGAATTCATGTCATTCTTATGTCTGGTGCTGTAGGCACTGTGCCCCCTAACTGTCTCAGTGACTGGGCTGGTGAGATAACAATTTAATATGGGAATTAGTTGAAAAAATCAAAATTATTTAACATGAATGCTTATACTAAAATGCTAGAACTGTCCAAAATAAAATGAGTTGCTTGAATTCTAGCAAACCCTTCTACAACTAGGACCATTCAAGCTGAGTCTACATGCACATTTTTGCTAGAAATATTACTTCTTCAATAAGAGCCATAATTAGCTCAGGTTAAAAGAGAATTTGGCCCATGATGTAAGTATGCTTTTTCTTCTTCCTGAAGGCCTTGTTTCCTCCCAGAACAAGAACTCTTCTTGCTCCTTATCTCTTATGTATATAATGAAATAGTACCTAAGTTGACATTTCCAGGTCAAAGAATGATGTGCTCCTCTGTAGGAAGAGTCTTCTCAACATTATAAACAAATTAGAAGAGCATAGGATAGTTTTCCTCTCAAATCCGTGGAGAAGGAAGGAATTTGTGACCAAAGAAGAAGTAGAGATCATTATTAATCACAAAATAGATAATTTTGATAATATCAAATTAAAAAATTTTTGTACAAACAAAACTAATGCAAACAAGATAAGAAGAGAAGCAATAAACTGGGAAAACATTTTTACATTGAAAGGTTCTGATAAAGGCCTCATTTCTTTTTTTTTTATTAAAGCTTTTTATTTGTATAACATATGTATGGGTAATTCCCCAGCATTGATCTTTACAAAGCTTTCCATTACAAATTTTACCCCCAGTCCCCTCCCCTCCCCTAGATGGCAAGAAGTCCACTACATGTTAATAATGTTGAAATACTTTACAAGTTATGTAAGAAAAATCCTATCTACAAGAAAAAAAAAAGAAAATCAGAGAAAGGCAACACAATGCAAGCAAATATCAATAGAGAGCATGAAAATGTTATGTTATGGTCCATATTTCATATCCCTCTCTCTGGGTGTATATGGTTTTCTTCAGTGAACAATTGGAACTGGTTTGAGACAATTCTTTGTTGCAGAGAGCCATGTCCATCAGAATTGATCATCATGTAATACTGTTGTTGCTGTGTATAATGATCTCCTGGTTCTGCTCGTTTCACTCAGCACCAGTTCATGCAAGCCTCTCCAGGCCTCTCTGAAATCGTCCTGGTGGTCATTTCTTACAGAGCAATAATATTCCATAACATTCATATACCATAATTTATTCAGCCACTCTCCAATTGATGGGAATCCCTTCAGTTTCCAGTTTCTAGCCACTACAAAAAGGGCTGCCACAAACATTCTTGCACATGTGGGTCCCTTTCCCTCCTCTAAGATCTCTTTGGGATATAGGCCCAGTAGAAACACTGCTGGTCAAAGGGTATGCACAGTTTGATAACTTTTTGAGCATAGCTCCAAATTGCTCTCCAGAATGGTTGGATTCGTTCACAGTTCCACCAACAATTTATTAGTGTCCCAGTTTTCCCACATGCCCTCCAACATTCATCGTTATCTTTTCCTGTCATTTTAGCCAATCTGACAGGTGTGTAGTGGTACCTCAGAGTTGTCTTAATTTGCATTTCTCTGATCACTAGTGATTTGGAGCAACTTTTCATATGACTAGAGATGGATTTAATTTGATCATCTGAAAATTGTCTGTTCATATCCCTTGATTACTTATCTATTGAAGAGTGGCTTGAATTCTTATATACATGAGACAATTCTCTATATATTTTAGAAATGAAGGTTCTGATAAAGGCCTCATTTCTAAAACATAGATAATTAATTCAAATTTATAAAAATTCAAACCATTCTCCAATTGATAAATGGTCAAAGAATATGAACAAACAATTTTCAGATGAAGAAATTAAAACTATTTCTAGTCATATGAAAAGGTGCTCCAAATCACTATTGATCAGAAAAATGCAAATTAAAACAACTACAAGATACCACTACACACCTATCAGATTGGCTAAGATAACAGGAAAAGAAAATGATGAATGTAGGAGAGAATGTGGGAAAACTGGGACACTGATACATTGTTGATGGAACTGTGAACAGATGCAAAGATTCTGGAGAACAATTTGGAACTATGCTCAAAAAGTTACCAAACTCTACATACTCTTTAAGCCAGCAATGTTTCTACTGGGCCTATATCCCAAAGAGATCTTAAAGGAAGGAAAGGGCCCCACATGTGCAAAAATGTTTGTGGCAGCCCTTTATGTAGTGGCTAGAAACTGGAAACTGAATGGATGCCCATCAATTGGAGAATGGCTGAATAAATTATGGTATATGAATGTTATGGAATATTATTGTTATGTAAGAAATGACCAACAAGATGATTTCAGAGTGGCCTGGAAAGACCTACATGAGCTGATGCTAAGTGAAATGAGCAGAACCAGGAGATCATTATACACAGTAACAACAAGACTATATGATGATCAATTATGATGGACATGGCTCTCTTCAACAATGAGATGATTCAAATCAGTTCCTATTGTTCAGCAATGAAGAAAGCCATATACACCTAGGGAGAGACCTGTGGCATCTGAGTGTGGACCACAGCATAGCATTTTTAATGCTTTCTGTTGATATTTGCTTGCATTTTTTTCCTTCTTAGTTTTTTTTTTCCTTTTTCTAGATTTGATTTTTTTGTACTGCAAGATAATTGTATAGATATGTATTCATATATTGGATTTATCATATATTTTAATATATTTAGCATTTATTGGATTAACTGCCATCTAGGGGAGGGAGTGGGGGAAAGCAGTGAAAAAAATTTAAAAATTAAAAAAAAAACCGTCTTCTCTGTGAGTCACTTTTCTGCTGTGATTATAATCTCATTTATTGTATTTTTTTTCAAATTTCCACTTTATCTCCCTTCAAACTCTTTAATCATCTCTCCCCTATTGAATGGAGATAATTCACATCCTCAATTATGAAACATGTATCATGAAGTATTCTATCTCTGTATGTTCTCTGAATCTATCACCTCTCTTAAGAGGTGAATCTTTCATTTTATCTTAAATCTTCTCAAATCATGGGTGATCATTGTGTTGTTCACTGTTTCTTAGACATTTAAAGTTGATTGTCTTCAAAATATTGTTGAATAACAATAATTTTTAAAAATATCTTCCCAGGAGAAATTATGAAAATTTTCTGAGTATTTTTCTTTCTTATTTTGCCTTCTCTGCCTTTTTTCAATCAGCAAAATACCTTCATTCCTTTCCATCAACCCTTCTTCTCTAATTGTAAATGGAAAAATAAAACATTTATTTCAAATAACTATAATTAACCAAAACAAATATTGGCTATGTCCAAAAACAAACAAACAAAAAGACAAGAGTGTCCTAAATGTCCACTCTATTGTTCACCACTCTATCAGGAATTGAGCAACACATTTCATCATTTTTCCATTAGAATTATGATCATTTATTACATTGTTCAAATTTCCTAATTTTTTCAGAGTTTATTTTTGGCTTGATTGAAAAAAATAAAAATTTAATTATGGCTCTGCTCTAGATTCACCCAGTGTCTAAGAATCAACTTAGTTTGCTTTTTTAGGTCCTGTTCAACAATATGATTTCAAAATTTGTCTTTAAAAAGATTGGGATTTATAGTGAAACAAGGAAGTCAATATATTCAAAGTCCCTAAAAACAAATTAGAAAACATTAATCATAAGGGAGGATTCTAGGATGATGGGAGAAATTTCTCTCTACAAACAGAACAAATTTGTACCTCAGGGTGAATATAGGCTGGTGAAAAACAAAGAAGACTTGGCGCAGAACAGAGTTCTTCCTGGTATAACCTCAGAAAACCAGAGGAAAGACCTAGGACAGGGATTAACTAGTATAAAGTACAAACACTTCTAAGCTAGCTGTACAAAAATACTAGGCAGAGAACCCTGAGATGGATGGAGAGATAGCCTCTACCAGAATCAAAGGATCTTTCACCTCCTGGACATTGAAAAGAGGTATCTAAATTCAGTCTGAGTGAATCTTGGCTGATTAGGAACACCAGGCCCAGCTGTGCTGCAGAGATGTGGCCCTGGATAAGAAGAACCAGCACCTGGTGGGGCAAGGACATTGCTGGCTGAGGGCACTTGCAGGAGGAAGGAGCTCTTGGTTTGGGGTTCCAGATCGGGGGGAGGAGCTGAAGTGAAGCTAGAGGCATAATCTCTCTCTCCTATGGATTCCAGGTGCTTACACTAATAAATTTTGACCTTAAAATTGAACAGGCAAAGAAGAAAGAACCTAACTATGGGAATTTACTGTAGGAATAAGGAAGATAGGGCTTATCTTCAGAGGAGGACATTGTAACAAAAAAACCCTCTCCTACTCCAAAGAATAAATTAAATGGCTACCTGACCAGAAAGAATGTACAGAGAAACTAAAAAAAAAGACTTTAAAAATCAAATGAGACAGATTTAGAAAAAAAA
>JAJPUD010008908.1:55775-81672 GCA_023553655.1 Myrmecobius fasciatus | reverse complement strand
TTTTTTTTTATTTTAAATTTTTATTTTATTTGCATAACATATGTGTGGGTAATTCTTCAACAATAACCCTTACATAGCTTTCCGTTACAAATTTTCCCCCCAACTCCCCACCCCTCCCCTAGATGGCAGGATATCCACTACATGTTAATTATGTTAAAATATTGGCAAATCGAATATATGTATACATATTTCCAAACTTATCATTGGTGTGCAAGAAAAATCTTATCTACACAAACGATATATCAGATAAAGGAAACACAATGTAAGCAAACATCAATCAAGGAGTATGAGAATGTTATGTTGTGGTCCACATTTCGCATCCCTCTCTCTGGGTGTATATGGCTTTCTTCAGTGAACAATTGGAGGTGGTTTGAAACATTTCATTGTTGAAGAGAGCCATGTCCATCAGAATTGATCGTCATATAGTACTGTTGTTGCCATATATAATGATCTCCTGGTTCTGCTCATTTCACTCAGCATCAGTTCATGTAAGTCTCTCCAGGCCTCTCTGAAATCATCTTGCTGGTCATTTCTTACAGAACAATAATATTCCATAACATTCATATACCATAATTTATTCAGCCATTCTCCAATTGAAGGGCATCTATTCAATTTCCAGTTTCTAGCCACTACAAAAAGGGCTGCCACAAACATTCTTGCACATGTGGGGCCTTTTCCTTCCTTTATGATTTCTTTGGGATATAAGCCCAATAGAAATGCTGCTGGGTCAAAGGGTATGCACAGTTTGATAACTTTTTGAGCATAGCTCCAAATTGTTCTCCAGAATGGCTGTATCCGTTCACAGCTCCACCAACAATGCATCAGTGTCCCAGCCCTCCCAGAACCCCTCCAACATTCATCATTAACTTTTCCTGTCATTTTAGCCAATCTGACAGGTGTGAAGTGGTATCTCAGGGTTGTCTTGATTTGCATTTCTCTGATCAATAGTGATTTGGAGCACCTTTTCATATGACTATAAATAGTTTTAATTTCATCCTCTGAAAATTGTCTGTTCATATCCTTTGACCATTTATTGATTGGAGAATGGCTTGAATTTTTATAAATATGAGACAGAAGAGATATTTTTTGAATTATTTTTAGATATTATTTTTATAAATATTTTTATTTTGTCAACTATAGAGAAAACTATTCCACTTGTGTGCAATACACATTTTAATGTTGAAATGATGCATCATCTTACATAATGAACATAAAGTCTATATGCAAATACAAAGAAATCAATTATCATAGAACCTCTTACAGAATGTAATATTGCATAATACTTTTTCCTCTATAAAGGCAAATTCAATTTAGAATAAAATGTATGAGTGCTTTATGAAGGAATATTAGCAAGAAGGCTACTCACAAGATGCTTCATGTACAAAAAGATCCATCCCTAATGGAAGAAGCCAATTTAATGGGCCTTCCACTGGTAACTAACAGGTAAGTTTATAGTCTTGATCAACTGATCATTTTTCCTGTGTTGATTTTATCCACTTTCCTTTTCCATGTTATATATCCCTGTTCACAGTTGTGATTGGCAATTTTTATTTGAGATAGCTGGAAATAGTTAGGTGAGGCATTCATAGGCTACTAAATGAAATGAAGTTAATTGACCTATATACAAATATGACCTCATTAAAGCCAAGCACCAACCAACACCACTAAGCAAGTCAAAAGCCGACCTTTAATGATGGGTGAGTAGAATGAAGAACTTTTAAATGTATAAAAAGTTTGTTCTAGAGTGCTATACTTCAATAAAACATTTATTAGGGCTTTCTCTAATTTGGCAAAGTGTTATATAACAGAAAAATGTGACCTAATTTACCCTTTATACAGTCATAAATGATTAGGAGTAGTATTCACTTTATGAATAAGAAACTAATTTGCTTGTCTACCAAAGCAAGGCTTTGTGAATTCTCTTGTATGCAGTTATCTGAGAATTTTTGCTTTCTAATGTACTGGTACAGATGCATACACTCAACAGGGACTCAGTCATTGCTGTGTTGGGATGCTATTAGCACTAATAATAAATTGAAATGGCTTTACCCATTGCATAAAGACAGCTGTAAGAGATTGGGAAGGCAATACAATTAGTGAACTATAAGCTAAGTATACCAAGTCTCTTCTCTTTAAAATATTTTTTCAGAATTCAGAAAGAGTTAAGAAATCAAAATTATACCTGGACAGAGCATTTGGTTTTTGAGTAAATAGCTAACAAAATGAAGCAATTCATATTTTTAAGTTGTCAACAAGGCAAGATTTTATTTTTATTTTATTATCTTTTTTGTTGTTGTTAATGATGAATGCATAATAAGATTTCTTCTAGATAAAGGAAGAATCTCATTCTAAGTAACATAATTGTAGAAGCACTAAATGTCCAGTGGATATAGTATTAAACTTGTAATTAGGAAGACTTAAATTCAAGTCACATCTAAGAAGACACTAGCTGAGTGATCTTGAATAAGTCACAACTTCTATCACTCAGTTTTCTCATATGTAAAAATGTGGCTAATCATAGCACTTACATCCCAGACTTATGAAGATCAAGACAAAGCATCTTGCAAACTTTAAAATACTATAAAAATTTAGGCTATTTTTACAATTATTAGCAGCCCATGAAAGGTATAACTTTCTGTTTCAATTATTATACACATTCTTAAACCTATTCTAGATCCTCAGCTGGGATAATACATATCAACTATTCAAATAATACAAAAAAATTATGGGTTTCTATTAGGTGGTTTGTGCACTTAGGAGGCACAGTGGATAGAATGCCTGGCCTGGAAAACTCATTTTTTTTGGTGTTCAAATTGGAATTCACACACACTCTGTGATCCTGGGTAAATCACTTAACTTTTTTGCCTCACTTTTCTCATCTCTAAAATGGGCTGAAGAAGGAAGTAGAAAACCAAGCAAATATCTTTGCCAAGAAAACCCCAAATAGGGTCACAGATAATTAGACAGGAATAAAAAAATAACTGAATGACAATAGGTACTTTGTGTTTCCTTAGGTAGCTTGAAAGAGGTTCTAAAGACTAACATTAAAGAAAAGGAAATTTCATGAAACAAAAGTTTATACTTTTTCTGCTTGACCTCTGAGAGTAAAATTAAGAGTAATGGGTGTAAAATACAAGAAACAAATTTAAGCTTAGCAACAGGTAAAACTTTTCTCTCCAAAAGTAATGGGTGTAAAATACAAGAAACAAATTTAAGCTTAGTAACAGGTAAAACTTCTCTCTCCTTAAGAAGGAACGGAATTTAATACAAATACCCAAATTAATTATAAAGAACATGAAGGAAGATGCTATCTGCATCCAGAGAAAGAACTGATAAATAGAAAAATATATAGGATGATTTTGTAAATATGTATATATTTGTATATGCATCTAATAGTACTCATCTTTAGGATGGGAGTGGGGTAAAGGAGGGAAGAAAAAAAGGGAAAAAAGAAAGTTACATAATAAGTTTATTGTATATTTAAAAAGAATAGCAAGTTGTACATAATAGATTTGCAGTTTCATGTGCAATCACCTTTTTTATTGTTATGTTATGGAAGTGCTTGTTTTGTTTCATAAATTAAAAGTAAAATGATTATTTTTAAAAAGGAAGAGGAAATGGAATCCTCTTCACTAGAAGTATTCAAAGTGTGGAAATCCTCTTCACTACAAGTATTCAAAGTCTGGATGACTACTTTATTGGGTATGTTTTTTGTTTGTTTGTTTGTTTGTTTTAATTCTGATATATGTTGTCCTGGATAACCACTAAGGTTCCTTCTAATTCTGAAATTCAATGCAATGTTTTCTCAGAAGCACAAATGCTTAGATTTGGAAGGAATTTAATTTTCATTTTTTTTTGAATGCAGTAAAGATTTATATTACATTCTTTCAAGAATAGGTGCCTAGGTGAGTAGACACACCTTTGAAACTTCAAAGGAGCATTTTATTTCCTATCCCTAAGCATAAATCCCTCTCCTGATAGGAAGGCATTTTAAAAGTGAAGTCCAATTTTGTGTTTTCTTTAGTCCTAAAAGGAAGAAGGAATATATAAAATCCATTGAAAGGGAACTCAGAAATACAGATGCATTTCTTAGATGAGTAATTGAATCTAAGACCCTTTCTAAACAAGTAATGCACATTGAGAATGAAAGGTTATCTTGGCAAGCTATTGCTACTCTTGCTCAGGTTACCCAAAGGACACATGAAAGAACATGTCTGGCTAGGGTACATAAATGAGATTCCCCATCATTAATTAAATAAACAGCTGGTGGGAGGACTCTTGGGAAAAGACATAGGAAATTAGTGAGGAAATTAGTCTTACCTGTTAGTATGCATATTTTCCCTAAATAAGACATATCTTCATAATTCTGCTGAGGAATTACATTATTACTCTGGGTTAGGTGAATCAGTTGGAGAAAAATTAAACCATTAGATATACACCCTTCACTGACCTTTCCCAGAATAATCTGTGGCTATTTTGTTGCTATTATAATATAGGCTATTCTGACTGGAAAAAAGTAATAAAAAATTTTATAATGGAATGTGAAAATATTGGAACAAACTTGTACTCTTCTATATTCCTCAAATGGAAAAATACATCAGATTGATCACATTGGTAGAAGGAAAGTAAATATTATAGATATCCTTACTTCTTTTTAAACTTGTATTTAACTAAATTCTCAGAGATAGAAATTTGTTGGAGTATGACACTTTTATTATGACAAAAGAAAAAAATCTATAATTATGATTTGCCATGTCTTTTTGTCTGGAGGATATTTGGAAGGGAGGCATCTGTATTTAATAGGAAGGTTGACCAATAATCAAGAAGATAGTTTAAACCTACTTCTCCCATACTCTAGCTGTGTCAACTCTGAACTCTTCAAGCATCTCTCTAATCTGCTGTTGATCTACATTGAAAGAGGGAGTTTCCTTCCTGGAAATTCCCCATACTACTTACATTACAGGTCCAGTCAGAAAAACAAAAATGAGTGAACAAAACAAAATCTTTTGTTTACTGCCTAAGTCTGCTTGCATCCCCTACACAACTTTCCTTCCACAGAACAGCTCACTATGAAATCAGTGATCATGTTCCTAGTTATTTGTGACTATGTAGAGTACAGACTAAATAACTCCACTGAAAATCCCTCCTGTTCTTTTCTCTTATGATTAAATGATATATCATTTGCAAGGAAGCTGTCCCAAGGGAATAGAATATCCTTTAGTTTGGTGTGATTATGATTCACTTTCATATTTCTTAACTTCCTAAAATAATTCTATCCCTTATTTCCCCTGAAGGTGAAAAGAAAAGGCACAAACTGAGCAATGTATTTTTTGAATTTTCTATTTCTTTTGAATATACTTTAATGCTTCTCTAAACATTTGCTTAAATTACTCATATTATTAGTTTTTGGTATCATCCCTACAAGAATAGGGCAGTTCTTGAGCTCTCTAGAAGTATTTATTCACTACCTCTGTAAAGTGTAAAGCAGGTGTCAAGTTGCATGCAGTAAATGAGAGAGTATTGTTATCTTTTGAAATTATATGTCCTGTTGCTCCAAATCACATTCTGATCAGAGAAATGCAAATTAAGACAACTCTGAGATACCATTACACACCTGTCAGATTGGCTAAAATGACAGGAAAAGATAATGATGAATGTTGGAGGGGATGTGGGAAAACTGGGACCCTGATACATTGTTGGTGGAACTGTGAACTCCAGCCATTCTGGAGAGCAATTTGGAACTATGCCCAAAAAGTTATCAAACTGTGCAAACCCTTTGACCCAGCAGCGTTTCTATTGGGCTTATATCCCAAAGAAATCATAAAGGAAAGAAAGGGACCCACATGTACAAGAATGTTTGTGGCAGCCTTTTTTGTAGTGACTAGAAACTGGAAACTGAATGGATGCCCATCAATTGGAAAATGGCTGAATAAATTATGGTATATGAATGTTATGGAATATTATTGTTCTGTAAGAAATGACCAGCAAGATGATTTCAGAGATGCCTGGAGATACTTACATGAGCTGATGCTGAGTGAAATGAGTGGAACCAGGAGATCATTATACACGGCAACAACAAGACTATATGATGATCAATTCTGATGGACATGGCTCTCTTCAACAATGAAATGTTTCAAACCAGTTTCAATTGTTCAGTGAAGAAAGCCATATACACCCAGAGAGAGGGATATGAAATGTGAACCACAACATAACATTTTCATGCTCTTTATTGATGTTTGCTTGCATTGTGTTTCCTTTCTCAGAATCTTTTCTTGTAGACATGATTTTTCTTCCACAGAAAGATAAGTGTGGAAATAGACATACATATATTTGATTTGTCAAGTATTTTAACATAATTAATATGTAGTGGACTTCCTGCCATCTAGGGGAGGGGTAGGGACTAGGGGGGTGGAATATGTAACAGAAAGATTTGTAAGGGTCATTGTTAAAGAATTACCCATATATATGTTTTGCAATTAAAAAGCTTTAAAAAAAAAAGAAATTATATGTCCTGTTTAAAAAAAATGACAGACATAGTGAAAATCTTGTAATGTACTTGAATATTTCCACATTCCTCCAAAGGGACTGTCTCATTTTTATATATGTATCCCCAAATAAATGCCATTTCATTCCTTTATTACACTTCAAACTTCTCTAATTTTTTGCCCAACCATTCTTCCTTCCTTGTTTCCATGGAAAAGGTGACTTCTAGCCATCCATCTGTGCCCTTGATTCTCATATCTCCTATTTCCTCTAACACTTTGTGGCATCAAATAAGACAATATCTCTTTTATTTTCTACTTCTTTTCTCTTCATTGCCTCTTTTCCTCTGTGCCTATAAACAGTAATATTATGTACCGCCTTTAAATTTTCTTTCCTCTCCCTTTCACTGCCCCCTTGAAAATAGTTTACAATCTATCTTTCATTTTCTTA
Organism: Myrmecobius fasciatus; assembly: GCA_023553655.1. Classification (NCBI taxonomy): domain Eukaryota; kingdom Metazoa; phylum Chordata; class Mammalia; order Dasyuromorphia; family Myrmecobiidae; genus Myrmecobius; species Myrmecobius fasciatus. Next base: position 74,739 of record JAJPUD010008908.1, on the reverse strand, counting down.
CAATCCATTCAGTTATCAACTCATTGAAATCAAGAATTCATTCCCACAGTTCTATGGAGTTTATAGTTAATTACCTATATGGCTAATTTTCACCAAATTCTGACTTTTCTCAGTCCTCATCTCCCTTGCTCTTTCTTGAAATTATATACTTCTTTTGTATATTATGCTTCCTATTTGGTTCAATAAAACAATATTCACTTGGTCTTCTAATTTCTTTCTCTTCCAGTGGCTCCTCTTAATTTTCTAATTCTTCAGTGACCCCATGATCTTGTCAGAGAGATACTACTTTCAGATACAGATTGCAATCTATTCAAGTTTGCCCATCCTTAATATCCTTTGGTATTTTTTTCCTTACTCTACTGTAAATCAACCACAGAAGGCACACTCAATTCTTCACATGTTCTTGACATTGTGTATATATTACTGGACCACATATGGTGTTAATCCTTTGTTCCTACTATGTAACTGATCCAGCATACATCTCTCTGATTGGAATCTTTACACAATGTAATCTTTGTAATACATAACTCATATTTCTTCAGATATCTTGTTACTTCCCTTCTCCTACTAAATAAAAGTCTAAACACCATATTTCTTCTGCACTTAATATAAACACCAAATCAACTTTAGCTGACTACAGCTCACAACTCCTTAATTCAAGGAATCTTATTAGCTTTAGAGTCCCCTGGATCATGGATTTCAGGTATGTAACACCACATCCAGTCTAATCATTGTTTCCAAGCCAATGATGTTACCATCATTATTACCAAAACACTGATGGTATTTTGTATTTTTAGATATCTCTCCGAGTCTACTATATCAACTTGCATATAATAGACATTCAATTAAGACAAAAGTATTGGAGCAAGATCCATTTTTACTCTTCTTTGGAGTAGATTATTTCCAAAACAATAACTTGAAACTCTCTTCAGGGTTTTCATTTTTTAAAGTATCATACCCTTTCATCTCTATAATCATGAATTAAAATGTGGATTTGATTATAGTAATAATATGTCTTCAAAAACTAGTAGCTTCAAGAGATAAACCCATTTCACTTTCATTATCCTAAAGAATTACAAATGTTCTACGTTTTAACTTTTGAAAATTCCATATGTTGTAAAAGACTAGTAACAAATATAGAGGTAGACATTTCTCTTTCTCTAAAGTTCTTTTCTTATGATGATAAGGAAAAAAGATGTCTTACATAATGTAAATATGCATTTCCAGCTTCTCCCTGAGGTAACAAGAATTTAATCTGCAATTCCTGTTCACTTCACATACACACTGATCTTCCTTCTGATTCAGTTGACTTTTCAAATGAATATAAATTTTAAGAAGTATAGTTGAACCAGTGATTGTTTATACCAAAAAAAAAAAAGAAAGAAAGAAAAAGAAAAAGGAAAAGAAAAACTATTCTCTTGTTCTACTATCCCACTATGGTTTCATTTTGATAACAGGATATGCTCTCATCTGTTATGCATGTTGTTTGGTATCTGATACTACAGAGAAAATTATTGTCTTCTACATGATAGATAGAGACCCTAGCTAAGAACTCTCTTGCTTCCAGATAATGTGCAAAACATGGTTGCTAATAGGAATGCTGTCCTACTAACATGTAATTACATAGTTCACTTCCCCTTTAGCCCATTTTAACATATTTTAGAATTGCAACTATTCTTCCTTCAGAGTGTCCACCTTTTATTTCTTGAAATTTTTTTCATCTCTAGGGTACAATCATTTATTTCTAAAGGATTTACTCTTTCTTTACCTAGGGAAGTTAGAAAGGCATTCACTCTAAACAATTATAGAAAGGGCTTTGTAGAGTGTGTGTGTGTGTGTGTGTGTGTGTGTGTGTGTGTGTGAGAGAGAGAGAGAGAGAGAGAGAGAGAGAGAGAGAGAGAGAAACAGAGAGTCACAGACAGAGGGGGAGGGTGGGGCCCCCATGTGTGAATCCTGGAATATTTTAAAGTCTATTATATTTTCTTTCTTTCTTGGTATGTTCTAATTCTGACTTGATAACATTCTCTATAGATGACTTAACAGATTTTGTAGGTCCATTTTCAAGATTAATATAAAGCATTCCTACTCCTTTGATTTTTTCTTTTACATCTCTAGAAATATTTTTTTTTATGGTCATAATGCCAAGAATTCTTTCATAAAATGAATCTTTGGATGATGCCTTCTTCTTTTACAAAGGAGTATTTTTCTTAGTGGACTATATTTCTTGACTTCTTAAGTCCCACTTACTTTTACACAACATTTAAAAAGATAAATGAGGATCTTTGTATGACTACTTCAAACCTTCTGCTGTCTGGAATCTGACAAGTTTTATTAGTTGAATTCATAAACTAATTTTTTCTGTGAAACAACCCATAGTATCAGGTAAAAGGGAACTTTTGACTTAGAAATGTGGATATAGAGGAAACTAGAGAGCCTCATCTTTTTGTGGTAAAATCTAAGCTGAACTCAACAGAATATAGCTTTATAGCATGATTTACCTACTTTTTAGATATGTGCTAGAACCATTGTTGGTCAAAAGTTATAAATAATCAATGTTTATCCTCCTTTCTTCCTTCTAAACCTAGAACCCTGCTCATTCCCTAACTTCACCCCTCCAACCTTTCCTATATAGGATCCCAATGGGTTCTCAGTTAGCTATTAATTAAACTCAGTAAATTATTATCTTCCAAGAAGATTTGTATTCTCATAGGAAAATCTTAGATACAAAAAGCTTTCAAAACCCAAAGTTTTGAATTTCTAATGGCAAAATCCTCAGGCACCATGATTGTGGATGAGGGATATATTTGTATCCAGAGCATACTGCCCAGCATCATTCTAATCACGATGTATCATCAGCTGTCGACTGACAGTCTTAGACATGGCCCATTTACCTACTCTGTTAATACTTATTTTTATGGGACCTTTTTAAAACTCTAATCCAGCAAACAAATTAGTAAATAGCATATTTAGGTCATGAAGGAAATTGGGCATGAGGTCTAAAATAAATAAATAAACTATTAAACTCTTTTTCTTCTTACTATAGTAAATTCCTATTCTATTTTTATGGGGATTTAAAAAAAATCTCCTGTATCCAGATAGCTTAGTAATTTAGGAAACAGAAGGAGAAGTTAATATAAATCTAAGAAAGGGAAAGATAAATGCTAATACAAACTTCAAAGATAAGTGAAATTGTCTTTGAATTATCTTTCAAATGACTTGAGAATATTTGATTCTTTTCTGGTTAGGGACCTAACTTTTTCTTTTCTTATGTGTGACCACTATGGGATACTCTCTCTGAGCTAATGTTCTATCCTAGTATGCTGTAAATTTCTTCTTGTGAGGGGTGGAACAGTCTTATACCACTCTTTAGTTTCTCTAGAGAAATATGTTTTTTTCATAAGGTAAAAACTGACCTTAAGTTCAGATTACTGTTGCTCACTAGAAGGTAAGCCTTATAACATTACTCTTTACTATTTTTTTTGTCCTGAGGCAATTGGGGTTAAGTGACTTGCCCAGGTCACACAACTCTTTACTATTTTTGTTGTTGTCATTCTTCTTTTCAATCACAAGAACTTATCTTGGCCCTAAGCAGGTATCTTCTATAAATTATCAATCAAATTAAGAATAGATGGGATTCCAAAAATTGGAACAAAGGTATCTTTCTAGCACATATCTTATGAGGAAATGTCTATATGGAAAGAAAAAGCTTTTGGTCATAGCTTGGCAAGATTCTGCAACTTCTACTTCCCCACCTCATGTCCAGAAAAAGATTTTCCAGCTCTGAAAAATACATTGGACTTCCCATTTTCATATTAGTGTTCTAAGTATATTTTCTGCACCAAATGACAAGGATAGTAGAACATGGTTTCACCATGTTTAAGTCCTCCATGAATTGAATAAAAGAATTTCCAGCAGCCAGTAATTCTGAGTTAGCTCTTCACCACATAAGTTGTTTAAGCTTCAGCCCAATTTATCTTGTAGGAACACTGTAGAAACTCATTAAAGAGTGTGTCCCAGGTTTGGGGGAAGAGTAGTCTGTAGTGTAACTTATTTTTTCCACTAATATAACAACCAACCTAGTAAATATTCTTTTCTAAAAAAATTTAAGTTCAATTCACTGATATTGATTCTCAACTAACAATCTTGAGGGAAGTATAAGATCAGGGCTAGAGCTGATGGCATTAGAGTATTCACTGCTTGAACACTCAGGTCACCCCTAAGAACTTGAAAGGAAGATGTAGTCAGGCTCTGGGGACCTGATTGTGAGAGTGGGAATGTGGATAAAGACATTGGGGATGTGAAATTACTGAGATAATGGGAAGACAAAAGAGTTGGGATGACCCACAACCAACTAGGGGTAAGTTGTGGTTTGATTAGAGACAATTTGAGAATCCTTAGGCTACAGGTAACAACTGATTTCCAGAAGATTTAAGACTTCTGTCTTAAAGACAGAAAATCAGATGATCAGAACTAAGCTTTGTGGAAGATGGTGAAAAAACAGTCAAAAAGGTAAAAATAAATTTAAGCCAGTCCACGGTTATAGAAGTCAAGAAAGGAATGTATGTATGTCCTGACCTATCAGTTTTTTTATATAGGTGAAGAGAACACTTCTCAATTTTATAAATATATTCCCTTTTGAAGAAATATTGCAGAAATAATAAAACTATATAGTATCTTAGTGCAAAAATTCATCACAGGTAGCTTCACCCTATTTTGTTGGGAACATCTAAAAAAAAAACAAAATTAGTTTCTTTGCCCTCGTTTTCAGATGTGCATGCACACAAATATTTGTATATTAAAATGCAATAAATAAATATCTAATACTTTTTTTCTTGTCTGGTTCTTCTTTTGTTTCTCTATTTCTCCATAGGAATCTTCTGTTTCACTTCTACATTCTTTCCTTGATTATATCAAGAATACATTTGAAACAAAAGGGAGGGGGGATTTCAACAGGTGTAATTAATATCAAGTGCTCTAGCAAGTGGCACAGTTTTCCTGCTGCCTTCTCCACCTGCTGCCTCTCTGCTGCCGCCTCCTTAATGCTGTGTCCATCTGTTGAAAATCTGCATCCAAAATGCATCACTTTACATCCTGAGAGGCACCTGAACCCTCTTCTCCTTCTTAAGTGAGCCCTCTGAGTTACCACTTTATAGGCAAATTAGTTAAGTGTTGGGATGCTACTGAGATCAAGGGTACCATTTCCTCACAGCATTTAATATCTCAGGCTATCAGCTCTTTTCCTGCTGGATGCTATAAAAAAGCTGAAATATCAATCCTTATATCACTTGTTAAAGCAAGAATTAAGTAACAAGCATATACATGTATCTATCATCTTATTTATTTACTGACTGTGGATCTCCCAGCTTGATCCTATGATCCCAGTTTTTATAATCTTGGGGACCTTTACCTGCTTTGTTTCCAACCTGGGTTTGTTTGCCCTTCCTTAGGCATCAATTTATTAGTGAGGGACATCCAGCTTGACTTTTTGTAGTACAGATTCCAAAATCTCCAAGGATCCATCGGCTTTTATTTGCCGATGGAGCAGGGATTACACATATTCACTACAATGTCCAGCCACTAATAATTTTCTTTTCCCTATCCTCCTTCTTTTCCTTACTCTCAAAATAAAGAGTAGATACATGTAAGAGAAGGCAGCAAGTGATATAGTGGATAGAGGGTCAGGCCTGGAGTGAGGAATCTGACCTGAGTTCAAATATGTTCTCAGATATTTGCTAGTTCTGCAATTCTAGGTAAATTATTTTACCTTGTTTGCCTCCATTTCCTCATCTGTAAAATGAATTGGAGAAGAAAATAGCAAACTACTCCAGTATCTTTGCTAAGAAAACCCAAAATAAGGTCATGGAAGTTGAACAAAACTAAAAAAAGGTTGAACAACATATGTAAAAGAATATTATGCCACTCTTTTCACTGTGAAATTGTTGATATTTTGTTCAGAGCAACAAACTTTTATATAGGAAAAGAGATAAAGAATAGAAGGATAGGAGGAAAAATACATAGAGCACTTATTAAAGTGCTTTGTTTTGCAAGCTTTTATTTGCCAGGCATTGTGGTAGGAATAGAATTACAAAAATTAAACATTCTGCTCTCAGAAAGGTTACATTTTTATTTCAGAGAAAGTACATATACATAGATACATAAGTACAAAGTAATTTTGGAGAACATCAATAACCAAGATGATCAGGAGAAAATGTCTTTTAAGAAATAACACTTAAAATGATTTTTGAAGAGGTTCCAAAGAAGTAGAAATAAGGAGAAAAAGCATTTCAGTTGTGGAGGATGTGGGAGAGTTCAGCCTCTAACAAACTTAAATAGATGTGATCTGCACAGACAGAAATAGAGGTGAAAGGGAGGGGAAATTGAAGGAATGGATATGGGTATAAAATAATATCTATTTGTTGAATCTATAATGTCAGCATTTATGCCTCAGAAGCTACAAATTAGGTCTTGATTGTTTTGTTGGTTGTCCAGATTTAGGAAAGTTTGGAGAAAATGTCAATAATTCTGCTTAAATTTAAGTCTTTTTTTTTTAGCATATTTCTCCCTCCAAAGAGTCAGTTTCCCATCATCATTCCTGGAGGGTATTGGATAAAAGTAGGCAAATGGCCAGAGAAGGATAGGCAAGGTAAGCAAAAATACAAAGGACAGGATGGGAAAGGAGATTTCAGGAAAGAGAGCATGATGGGAATATTCAAGAATTCATTCCTATGTTGTTGTTGGTCTTGGCCTAGAAATTAAAAGATGTGTTAACCCTACAAAGTGATTAGAAGAGGAGCATTTCAGATCACCTCTATCACCACAAGATATAATAAGTAGGCTTTAAAAGAAGAAATTTCCCTCATTCCTTCAGGTAAAAGTCCCTGATAGTTAAATTACAGAATCTTTGAGTTAAAGGAAACATTAGGATCTATCCCTTGTCCTTCCCTTTATAAGAATCCTATCTGACAATCCTGATGGATCATATAGTCTTTCTGCTTGAATATGGTCAGCATCCAGCAATATATCATTTCACAAGAAAGCCAGTCATGCTTGTTAAATTGTTCAACAATATTTCTAAATTCTGTTTTTTTTCCATTTACAAGAAGCACATTCTGCTGTCTTCCTGTACTATTAAAAATCAAATCTATTTACAATTTCAAATGGGAGGAAAATGCACACTGTCAAAATGTCTTTGTTGTTATGTCTTTTGGCAGCATGCCCTGATGTCCTGAGCACTAGCTTGGGAGTCAGAAATCCTGACACCCAGATCTTCTGTGGTCTTAGAAGATTCATTTACCTCATATACAAACTTATTCAACCAGGAAAATACAGACAACACTATTTAACAATGTACTGGAGTGTGATGGGAGCCATTATGTTCTTCATAAAAGATGAGGAATAAGACTGGGAGTCTCCAAGCATTCTTCCTGATTTTCAATTTGCTCACTGCTTAATTTGAAACTTGTGGACTTTTGACCAGAAGCAGTATTGGAAAAAACTGAATGGAAAGTCTTTCTTCCCAACCTTCTAACCTGTCCTTTCTGTCTTTACCCTTTTACACTATATCTTCAACTGATTTCTCTGCACTCCCAGTGAGTCCTCCTTTCTACTGAGAAATCCCATTGAAGAATGTCTGTCATTGTCATGTAATGTCCCAGATTCCAGAATTGTTTTATAGTCCTCCTAACTGGTTCTTATCAAGGCTTCATTAAATTTTCCCTTCCTTTAGTGACCAGACCTAAGCTTATCCAAGGAAAATCAAAATCTAATTTATATTAAAGCTATGATGCTAAAAGAATGATTAATTAGAGTTTAATTTTCATAGTACTTTTCTCAGGGTTATTTACATATTAAAAGGAGTTATTTACATATTAAAAGAGGTCATTTGCAGAGGTAATGCCTTAACTCAAAGGAAGAGCTTAAAGGGCCTTAAAGATAAACTATTCAAATCCCCTCATCTATAAATATTATATTGCATATATCAGTAAACTGAGGCCCTGGGAAAGAACATATCTTGCTCAAGAACAAACAATTAATACATAACTTCTTTACTGACCCCAAATACAATGTTTTTTCCACTGTAAAATATAGCAATTTTCAGGTGTGGATTTGGAGCTTAGTGGAAGTTTTGTGAAGGAGGGCATGAACACATCATATTATGGGTGAGCCTCTGGGGTTTGACATAGCTTGGATTTCTGACTGACCCCAGAGCTAAAATGATCTCTATTAGAGCCTTCTCCCTGCCTGCCCCAGCAATCAATTCTTCAGTTTCTCTCTGCCCAACACACTCACCATTCAGGAACTCATAATTAGATAGCATTTTGATTTAAAAACAAAAAACAAAACCTAGTGTGTATGAATTTTAAAATGTTCTTACAGGGAAGTATATTGGGACCCAGAGAAATGAAGTATTTTCCTGCCCAGGAGAATACAGATTATAACAGGTAGAGCTAGATTTGAAGCTAGTTATTTTGGTTACCATTCTTTTTCAAGTATACGATGTTGTGATTTCTACTATTCTTCCCAGTTACATTCCAATCTTACTTCTTTTAATGCTTAAATTCTTAAATAAGTAATATAGGTACTTTACTTTCATTTTCTCATCATTTCCCTCTTCCAAGTTACCCTGTCATCTAAGTCTCATTCCCATTCCTGAAATGGAACTGTTTTTCTCTTAGACATTTCCTCAGGTCTCATTATCCTCAGAACTGGTCTGCACTGTGACACTGTTGATCATTCCTTCTTTGAAAAATCTCTCCTTCCTTTCTCTTCTGTAAAATAGAGATTGTGGTGATGTGATAAAATGTAATCATTATATAAATATAAGCTTATATATTGATAACTCCCAAGCCAAACTCCAGCCCTACATTACCTTTAGGACATTACTCCTTCAGTTCATCATTTCAAATTCCATATGCTCCAAATTATAGCTATCATTTTCCCCTCTGTGTGAAACTATTTTACAAAATTTATAAAAATGTTTAAATTTTCTCTTTTAAATGTTTTATCCTAGAAGTGATTATTTTAAAAAATACCATAATATCAAAATAGTTTTTAAAACAACCTGATGCATATACACATGAATATATATATATAAAAATAAGTACATGCATATAGGCATATATAGTATATATAAATTTATTTACCTATATATATACATACATGTACATGCAAAATCTTTATAATCCCAAGTTCTGCATAAAAAAGGAAATCCATAAAAATTATAAGAGAGTTATAGTGATTACTAAAGGAATCATTTGTTATAATCACAGCTTGAGCAGATGCAGGAACAAAAAGACCAGGAAGGCCAAGACCCAAAATGTTTCTTTCACTTCCAGAAAGCAATTAATTTAGTGAGAGTCATTTAAGGACATGAGATGAAAAAACATAGCCAAGATCAGGAGATAAGAACACAAATTCAGACTATGGTCCCTTGCAACATTAAAATGCAAATAATTAATAGAAAGGGCATACAGAAAGGGAGTAATACAAATCAAGATCAAATCAAAATCTGAGATCAATTCATGTATGATCAGTACAGGAGACAGTCAGTATTAGGGAACTCTAGTAATAGAAGTTAACAGACCCCAAGAGTTAGAGCCACAAGGGCAAAAACTCATCCATTATATTATAGGGAATCAAATGTCAATCTCCAAATATCTTGATTTCTATTAATGTTACTACCATCCTCATAGCCACCTTCTTCTGCAGTTTCAGGCATCATAATCCTTTCTTTGACAACTATTCAATCAGTTGCCAAATCTTGTGGACTCTGCCTCTACAACAATGAATACAAGTGCCCCCTTCTTTCCACTTAAGCATGATCACTCTACATTAGAGTTCCATCATTTCTAGGCAGTTTAGGTGATAAACTGGATAGATCTCTGGATCTGGAATCATAAAAAACATGAGTTTAAATATGTCTTCAGACAATAGCTATTGGGAAAGTTACTAAATATTTGTTTATCTCAGTTTTAAAAACTATAAAATGGGTAGTCTCATCAAATGTAAATGGGGACAATAAGAGCACTTACTTCTCAGCATTATAGTAAGTTTCAAATGAGAGAATGTTTGTAAAGTGCTTAGTACAGTGCCTGATATATTAGGCAGTAAATAAAAATCAGCAATCTTCCTCCTCTCCTTCCTTTTCTTTCTTTCTATCTTTTTTCTATTAAAGCTTTTTTATTTTCAAAACATACACATAGATAATTTTCAACAATTACCCTTGCAAAACCTTGTGTTCCAAATTGTTTTTCCCTCTCTTTTCCTAAATGGCAAGTAATCTAATATATGTTAATATGTGAAATGCTATACAAAAAAAATCAAATCAAAAAGGACAAAAAAACGAGAAAGAAAATAAAATGCAAGCCAACAACAATAAAAAAGTGACAATACTATGTTGTAATTCACATTAAGTCTCCATAAACCTCTCTCTGGATGCAGACAGCTCTCTCCAATACAGTATTGGAATTGGCCTGAATCACTTCATTGTCAAAAAGAACCATTTCTTTTAAGTTGGTTGATAATCACATAATCTTGTTACTGTATACATTGTTCTGTTGGTTTTACTCACTTCACTTAGCATGAGTTCATGTAAGTCTTTCTAGACCTCTCTGAAATCATCCTGTTGATTTTTTCTTAAAAAACAATAATATTCAATGACATTCATATACCATAACTTATTCAACCATTATCCAACTGATGGGCATCCATTCAGTTTTCAGTTCCTTGTCCTACAAAAAGGGCTGCTATAAACATTTTTGCATACATCTGTCTTTTCCCTTTTTTAATGATCTCTTTGGGATACAGGCCCAAAATCCAGAACAGAGCATAGTTCTGGGACAAGGGTATGCACACTTTGATAGCCCTTTGGGTATAGTTTCAAATTGCTCTCTGGAATGATTGGATTAGTTCACAACTCTACCAACAACATACCCCTTCCCTCCTTTATGCCCTCCCTCTCTTCCTTCCTTCCTTCCTTCCTTCCTTCCTTCCTTCCTTCCTTCCTTCTTTCCTTCCTTCCTTCCTTCTTTCCTTCCCAAAAGTTTAGTATTAGTAGTCCTGCATCTGACCTATTTCTTCTCTAATCCAAAACTCTAACCCCCAGGCAAATTGATATTCCCAAAGCACATTTGTGATCATTTCTCTCAGCTACTCAAAAAGTTTTAGTGGCTCTCTATTACCTCTACAATCTAATATAAACTACTCTGTTTAAAATTTAAAGCCCTTCAAAATCTGGCTCTAGTCCATTTTCCAAGTTGATTACACATTTGTACATATACACTCTGTGTTCCAGCAAAACTGACCTGGTAACTGATCTTTATGGTAACATTTTATCTTCTACCTCTAAGTTTCAAACAGACTATCTGCAAAGCTTTTTCTCTTCAGCTGTGCCTCTTGACATTTCTGACTTCATATAAGGCTCTGCATAAATAAGGACCACAATCTTTTGTGATTTTATCTTTTATTAGTGTCTCCAAAATTTTACACATATTCATAGATAAACACACATCTATATCATATATACCCAAATATATTCTCTCTTTTACTTTCTCTGAATATATACATATATTCATTATTTATACTACATATACATCATAAATATACATACAAAAAGAAATACTATATTTATTTTTCATATGTAAATTTGGATAATTTTCTGGTTTCCAATATAGTGTAGTGAACCAAAATGTTGTCTGAAAGTTATAATAGCCTTATAGTAGCAGGACCTAGGCCATAGCATTTAGTAGCAGGCTGCCACCTGCTTACATACCCTATTCTATCTAGGTCATGTAGAACTTGTGTTTCTTTTGGGAGAACTAATAATGATTTAAAGGGATGCTGGTTTGTTTTGTCCCTTGCCTTAAGGCCTTCTAATCTCCTATCTTTTCCATGCTGGCTAGATGATACAGGGAAAAAAAAACCTACTATCATCTATCTATTTTCCAACAACCTACCATCTATCTATAACTATATCTATCTATCTATCTATCTATCTATCTATCTATCTATCTATCTATCTATATATATACATATGCATATGTGTATATATTTGTAGCACCTGAGGTAGCTAATCAAAGGTCTCTGCTTGCCTCTCTGACTGCCTATCTATAAATGTGTGTTTGTTTTCTTAGAGATGATTCTAAAGTATGGACACATATAGGGTTAAGTAAACTTCCAGGATTAGAATGCTCTAGGCAGGGGAGCTAAACCAAAATAACACTTTATGAAAATTTCAAGCAACACCTAACAGCAGGTAACTAAAAAAAGTATTCTTGTAGTACTATGCATGCATGCATAGGTATACATATAGATAAATGCATATAAGTATGTATGTATATATATATATATATACCTATTTATAGTATTATGTATTCAGAAGTATATATGTGTGTGTATGTGTGTGTGTGTATACATATATGTATGTATAGAAGGGGAAAGAGAGAGAGAGGAATAGAAAAAGAGAGAATTCTGTGTTGTTTTAAAAATGCAAGTTTGGTTTTTCTGGATTAGGGAAAAACAATTCATGGGTTGCTTTGTTTCTCAAGAATGAAGACTTTTTCCCCCTTTTTATTATGGCATAGAAAATAAGGAGAAGGATTTAAAAGTGAGTTGAATTCTTTTCTTCGCTTCTTTCCATTTATTCCCCTATCTGAAAAGGAAATATTGAGAAAATATTCAGTAAGTATACTGAATGCTGCTGGTTGAACAAATGTCAGAGGAGTCATAACGCACTTGGTAAGGAAGTCATAACCAACAAGGATAAGGTATCATGTGGGCTTTTTGATATAAAGTTGTTTGCAATCCTAGAGTTATGAACAAGACTGAAAGGTGAATTATTACAAGAAAAAAATTTAGGGTCATTCAGAAGCATTTCAATCAAGTCCAAGAAATATGTCAGGGTTAGAGTCAAAAAGATTAATAGTAGTTAGAGAAGTTGAAAAGAGAGTATATTTACAATGGTATTTATTTTTTTTTAAAAGTATGTTCCACACAATCAAAATATGTATTACTATCTGACAGAAGCATACTCAAATGAGATTTGAGTGGCAAATAAATTTCTTTTAAGTAGAATTTTTAAATATAGACACATAAAATGACAATGTTCATACTTTGAAATTGAGCACCAATCTCTGCCTTCTAGTTTCCCCATCTGTCAAAGGCCTCACCCAGTAGAGGATTAAAAACACCTAAAGGTTTTAGATATGGAGACTGGAACCTTTACCTCATAGTTCAGAATGTTTTAGGGTTTTTTTGTTTTGTTTTGTTTTATTTTTAATAAATATATTAATATGTAGTATAAAACAATATTTAAAAATACTGAAATTTATTGGAAATAAAAGTTGTAGCACAATATTTTTTTCTTGAGTTGTTTTAAGCATTTAAATTCATATTTCAAGATGCAAAAGTTATCATAAGTATTTTGATGGGGGCAAAGAAAGAACATGCTTCTGCCCAACTTTTCTTCTTTTTACCTCCTGTCTATGTTATCCAAAGAATCCTTCCAATAGGTACCAAAATAATTTTCCTAAGATACAAGTATTATTGCCTTCGCACAACGGCTGCCTTTCACTTTTACCTTCCTGGACTTCAATATAAAATAGAAACTCTAGGTTGGTATTAAAGTCCTTTCATAATATGACTCCAACCTACTACCCTTGGAATCTTATTATTCCTAATAAACAGTATCTGTTTCAGCCAATTTGTACTACTGACTATTCTTCAAATTCCAGATTTCTTCTTCAGTCTCGGCATATTCACATAAGGCTTTCCCCAAGCCTGAAATACAACCTTTGATTACTTTTTGTCTTTAAGAATCGTTATCTTCTTTCTTTCTTTTTTTTTTAGCTTTGAAACAAATATAGTTGATGCATTATTATTTTCTTTTAGTGTAAGCTATAAAAGTAATAGATTCCTTATCTTTTTAAAAGCTGATCACAGGTGTTATCTTCAAGGAGTCTTTGATAGCCTTACTTTCTGGTGTTTTCTTCCCTTTCAAATTTTCCTAGAGCATGTTGATCTATATTTTATTCCTGCTGTTCCCAGTTTTATTAATGTATCTGCCATTTGTTTCTGTATATGTTTATTATTCATGTTACTTAAACATCTTTTATTTGTAGTACCAACACCAAACCAGTGCCTTGCAGATTGTAAATACTTAATATTTTCAAGCTGAATTTCAATGAAAAAATAGCTATTTTTAAAATAAAGGTCATAAGAGTTTGTTCATGTAATTCTATCAATAAAATAAAAGATTATTGATACTGGGTAAAGCGACAAAGAAAATTAGCAGGTTGAGAACTTATTAGTAGTAAAAAGTAAAAGTAAATGTAAATATTGAATTAAAAAATAAAATTTTGATCTCAAAAGGAATCCTAGAAATAATTCAATCCAAAACTCTGATTTTAACAGAGAAGAAAACTAAATTCTAGAAACATTAGAAAACTTGACAAAATTCATTCACCTAGTTGTTGCCACAGGAGGACAACAATGCCCATTTTCTATCTGCTACACCAGTGTTATTTGTTTTGTTTCTGCAAGATTATATTATTTTAAGATATTCTAAAATACTAAAATAAGAGGTTACTCCATGAAATTGTTTTTGCTTTATTTTTTGTTTCTGTTTTCTTTTTTTTGCTGAGATAATTGGGGTTAAATTACTTGCCTGGGGTCACACTGCTAGGAAATATTGTCTGAGTCCAGATATGAACTCAGATCCTTCTGATTTTAGGGCTGGTGCTCTATCCAGTGCATCATCTAGCTGCCCGTTTGAAGTCTTTTGTTTGGCTCATCCATGAAGAATGCATGAAAACAGACAAGAAATTTCACAGACTGAAAAGGCATGGGAGGGTTATCTTTAGTCTAATGAAGAAAGTCCCCAGATTAATTTTATCATTCATTCCTCTGATTAAAGTACCCTAAGTTGATTCTAGAAAATTGCATTGTTTTATTATTCATATACATGCACTATACAATATTTGAATGCTTCCAAATGAGTGTGTATACAGGTGACCATAAAGTACAATGTTACCTTTGTGCTTGAGTTCTATATTACACAGCTGCATTAGATTGGTATTTCATAAAACTATAGCAATCAATTTCTGAGGGTGGGAGTGGGGAAGAATATATTTCTAATTATACAAGAAAAAAAAAGTTTTTTAATTGGATTTGTTTTAAAATTTCACAAATACATGGATAAAAATATAATACTACTTACAAATATTTATCTACTGGGGAGAAAATTCCTACATCATCCATGTTTATATTCCAGTGATATATCTCATTAATGAATCCTTCTTAAGATGCTGTTTATATTCTTTGGAATAACTAAGAAAGCTCAAGGGTTTAAAATATCCTGGCACAGTAATTATCATTACTGGAAAGCTGTAACCTTTATTTAAACTTGATGTAAGGAAATTTTTTCTTATAATTAGAGCTATCTAGAAGCACAATGTTATGCCTCAGAAAGTAGGAGGTTCCTCTTTCACTACAGGCATCTAAGGACTTTCATGATCATTTGTATGGCAGATTATGCAGGGTATTCTTTTTCAAGTATCTGCTGAGCAAGATGGTCGCTAAGGTCCCTTCTAATTCTGAAATTCTGTGATTAATGGGCTTTAAAGTGACAATTTATTATATGAAGGAAAAATGTGCTTGTTTATTAAGAAGTCTTCCATTCTGTAACCACTTATGTTCCCCTTAGTCTTTTAGTTGCCATTCAAGGAGATATTTCCCATAATTAGTGAATCTTATAAAATAAACATAACTGATATACTAAATTAACACATTTTGCATATAAAATTTTCTTCTGTTATATGTTTTCTCATTGTTTCTCTGTTTTTATTTTTCTTTAAATTAAATTGTGTTTTTTGAAAGAAAGGCTCTTTATATATTTTGAATATACTTCCTGCTCTGTATTTATTAATCTTTAAAAGCATGTATTTTCTTTACTTGAAATAATACTGAGAAATCTTTTTTTTGAAAATTGAGTTTTCCTTTTAACAAGTCCTCAAGAATATACACATATATGTCCTCTAGAGTTTCCTTTTGGTATCAGTCAGATAAGAACAACATTGGAAAAGTTCCTTTGAACTTAGAAGAAGAAAAAATAAAACACAAACATGATTAAAAACAAACAAAATGATCTCTTTTTAAGTGAAATGGCAATAACATATGTTTCTTGAAAGTGATACACAAAACATCATAAAAATCCACATATTTTTGCTTGCCTTGATAGAATTCTTCTCTTCCTTTAAAATGCAACAGTTTTTACACTATCTCTAATAAAGGCCTAATTTCTCAAATATATAGAGAACTGAGTCGAATTTATAAGAAAACAAGTCATTTCCCAGTTGGTAAATGGATATGAATAGTAGTTTTCAGACAAAAAAATCGAAACTGTAATCTGATAAAAAAAAATTTCTCTGTCACTATTGATTAAAGAAATGCAAATTAAAACAATTCTGAGATGCCATTTCACACCCGTCATTTGGCTAATATTACAGAAAAGGGAAATGATAATGTTGGAGGTAAAACAGACACTGATGAATTGTAAACTGATACAACCATTCTGGAGAAAATTTTAGAATTATATCAAAAGGCTGTAAAATTAGGCATACTTTTGATCCAATAGCACCATTACTAGCTCTGTATCTGAAAAATGCATACAAAGTGAAGGTGGGGAAACATATTAGTGTAAAAATATTTATAGCAATTCTTTTTGTAGTGACTAAAATGGGAAATTGGGGAATAGTTGAACAAATTGTGGCATATGATTGTAATTTAATATTATTGTACTATATGTAAGAAATGACAAACAGCATTATTTCAGAGAAACCTGGAAATACTTACATGAACTGACACAGAGTGAAGAGAATAGAACCAGGAGAACATTGTACACAGTAATAGCAATTCTGCTGAACACTGTGAATGAAATTAGTCACTTTCAGCAATACAATGATCCAAGATAATCCCAAAGGACTCATATTGAAAAATGCTATCTGTCTCCAGAAAAAGAATTTATAAGCCCCTGAATACAGCCTAAAGGATAAATTTTTTCACTTTTTAAAATTCAACTTTTCTTTGAAATAATGACTAATATGGAAATGTTTTATATGATTGCACATGTTTAAACTATATAAAAGTGTTTAGCATCTAAGAGAGGGAATAGGAATGGGAGAAAAAGATAGGATTTGGAACTCAAAATTGAGAAAAATAAAACACGAATACTAAGAATTGTTTTTATATGTAATTGGGGAAAAAATAAAATGTCCTTTTAAAAAGCTACATAAATCATCAGCATTTTTATACATCACTAGCAAAATCCAACAGCAAGAGATACAAGGTGAAATTGCATTTAAAATAACTGTCAATACTATAAAATATTTGGGAATATATCTGCCAAGGGAAAGTCAGAATCTATATGAGCAAAACTACAAAACACTCTTCACACAAATAAAGTCAGATCTAAAAAATTGGAAAAATATCAAGTGCTCTTGGATAGGTCGAGCAAATATAATAAAGATGGCAATACTACCTAAACTAATCTATTTATTTAGTGCTATACCAATCAAACTCCCAAGAAATTATTTTACTGACCTAGAAAAAAATAACAACAAAAATCATCTGGAAAAACAAAAGGTCAAGAATTTCAAGGGAATTAATGAAAAAAAAATGCAAATGAGGGTGGCCTAGCTGTACCGGAACCAAAACTATATTATAAAGCAGCGGTCATCAAAACCATTTGGTACTGGCTAAGAAACAGAGTAGTTGATGAGTGGAATAGATTAGGTTCACAGGACAAAATAGTCAAGGACAATAGTAATCTAGTGTTTGACAAACCCAAAGATCCCAGTTTATGGGATAAAAACTCACTATTTGACAAAACTGCTGGGAAAATTGGAAACTAGTATGGAAGAAACTAGGCATTGACCCACACCTAACACCATATACCAAGATAAGGTCAAAATGGATTCATGATCTAGGCATAAAGAATATTATAAACAAAATTAGAACAATGTAGGATGGTTTACCTCTCAGACCTGTGCAGGGGGAAGGAATTTGTGACCAAAGAAGAACTAGAGGTCATCATTAATCACAAAATAGATAAGTTTGACTATATCAAGTTAAAAAGTTTTTCACAAACAGAATGAATGCAGACAAGATTAGAAGGGAAGCAATAAACTGGGAAAACATTTTTATATTCAAAGGTTCTGATAAAGAATTAACTCAAATTTATAAGAATTCAAGCTATTTTCCAATTGATAAATGGTCAAAAGATATGAACAATTTTCTGATGAAGAAATTGAAACTATTTCTAGTCACATGAAAAGGTGCTCCAAATCACTATTGATCAGAGGAATGCAAATTAAGACAATTGAGATACCATTACACACCTGTCAGATTGGCTAAGATGACATGAAAAGAAAATGACGAATATTGGAGGTGATGCTGGAAAACTGGGACACTGATACATTGTTAGTGGAACTGTGAACAGATCCAACCATTCTGGAGAGCAATTTGGAGCTACGCTCAAAAAGTTATCAAACTATCCATACCCTTTGACTCAGCAGTGTTTTTACTGGGCCTATTTCCCAAAGAGATCTTAAAGGAGAGAAAGGGACCCACATGTGCAAGAATGTTTGTGGCAGCCCTTTTTGTAGTGGCAAGGAACTGAAAACTAAATGGATGCTCATCAATTGAAGAATGACTGAATAAATTATGGTATATGAATGTTATGGAATATTATTGTTCTCTAAGAAACGACCAACAAGATGATTTTAGAGAGGCCTGGAGAGACCTACATGAACTGATGCTCAGTGAAATCAGCAGAACCAGGAGAACATTATACACAGCAACAAGACTATACGATGATCAATTCTGATGGACATGATTCTCTTCAACAATGATGTGATTCAAACCAGTTCCTATTGTTCAGCAACAAAGATAGTCATATACATCCAGAGAG
>JAJPUD010008908.1:10829-55023 GCA_023553655.1 Myrmecobius fasciatus | reverse complement strand
GGGGATAGTGACAATAATGAAGATAATAATCATATTGATCTTCCTCATTTGTTGTGAGGATCAAATGAGATACATATATATGAGATAACATATATATGTTTATAAACCTTAAAGTACTATCTAAATGCTAGCTATAATTTTTTATTTATTCACTTTATATTTAGGACATGTGTGTGTGTGTGTGTGTGTGTGTGTGTGTATTAAAATGTTAGTTCTTTGTGAGTCAGGATTATTTCATTCTTTGAACTTGTGTTCATTGTACCTGGTACGTAGTCAAAACTGATTGTGAAAAATACCTTAAATCTGGTCATATTTAGAGAATTGTAATTAATGCAAATTTTAGAGCACAGAATTAGAATCAAAGAATCTCAGCGTTTCCAGGGACCTCAATGATGAAGAAGGTGAACTTGAACAAGAATCATCCTCAATGATGAAGTAGTAAGGTGAACCTGAACAAGAATCACCTGTATGATATATCTAATAAGTAATCTTTCAGTATTTGCTTAAAGACCTCCAAGAAGAGCTTTTACCTTAGAATTGTTAATCCATTCACGTTTTCCATTTTTACCACCTGTTTGTAGATAGTAAATAACTTTGTAGGTAACTCCCATATCGCTAACTCTGCTTTTCTCCTTACTTTTAAACCTATATCTCTACCTGCCGAAAGAAAATCTAGACCTCAGAATTCTGCTTTCAAATTATCTTGATTTTATATCTATTCTATCTTATAGCCTTCCCTTACCTTATAGCTACTGTAACCATGCTAGTATAATGAAGTTATTATTACCTTAAAAGCAAGAAGATCCCAAAGGGTCTTCCATCCTTTTATTTTTCCCCTTTCCCCAATAGCTTTCACAACATTTCAAAGCTATTCTTCCTTATGAATAGATCTAATCAAGTCATTTCTCTGCTGGAAAATATGTAGTGGCTCCCTATTGTCTACAAAATTAAAATTTCATTATATGACATGCTTAAGGTGCTCTACAGTCTGGCATCACCTTTCCTTTCCAACTTTATTACATGTTGTTGTTCTTGTTATTTGTCATTCATTCTAGAAAAGGATCATGACATCAGGGGAGTCATTCAATCACTACATGCATGATCACTACATGCAAAGTGAAGAATGGAGTAGGAAATAAGCATTAATTAAGTAGCTAGTATGTGATACTATACTAAGCATTTTAATTCAATTCAATAAAACTTCATTTGATCTTTATAACTATTTTGTGAAATGGAACCAGCATTATCCCCATTTTACATGAGGAAACTAAGGCAGATAAATGTTAAATAATTTCCTCTGTGTTGAATGACAGTTTGCAAGTGTTTAAAGCTAAATTTTAACTCAAACCTTCTTGATTCCATTCACAGTGTTTCATCTACTATAACACTTAGCTACCTTTAGACAATCATATAATCATATATATTAAAATCAAATAGAGCTATTCTATCCCCCCAAAAGAAGGTATATTTTTACTGAGGCTATTCTCTCTACTGAGGCTATTGAATTTCCTCCTTTATATACACATTGTATTTCTATTCAAATCAATGAAAATGTCACTACTTCTTACATGAAAATTTCTTTGAATCCCCCCAGTAAATATCAATGATTTCCCCCCTTTCCTTCCCCTGATAATTGGTTTTACATTCTTCAAATGAACTTAAACTATTTTGTTTTTATTGTAACATTATATGTAATTATCATTTCCTCTCATGTACTACAGGCTAAGAGCAGGTTCCATGCCTTATATGAATATTGTCTCTGTTTTGTACTTAGCATGTGTTATATACGTATTTAAGTAGTCAAGGTTTAATAATCCAAAAAAACATTAATAGGGTAACATGATTAGTTTATTTTCATGTGATGTAAACTGGGAGAGAGTGTGATATAGAAGATCTATTGGTGTTGAACCTGGAACTTGGACCTCAGTTTGCAACCCAAATCTGCCACTTACAACCTGTTTAACCTTTAGCACCTCCCTATATTTCCCAGGGTTTCTTCTACCTTATCTATTAAAATAATGGATCATTTAGATCTTCCAAAGACTTTAAAAATATATCTAATTCCATGATCTAGAAATCTAGGATTGCCAAAGATAATGAAAGATTCAGGATCCCAAAATCTCAGCAAAGTAGAATGACAGATTGATTTTAATAAGATTAAGTTTAATATGGATTAAAATAAAATTCTCAACTGTGATTCAAAAAATCAATTCCATAAGTAGAAGATTGAGGATAACAATACGTACAAAAGAGAGTCAGCAGTGTGACATGGCAGCCAAAAATTGGTAGTCTAGTTGTATTAGTAAGGGAATATTATTCCAAAAGAGGTAGGCCATTGCTCTGCTATATTTTGCCCTGATAAGGCAAATATTGGATTCAGTTCTGGGGACCATATGTTTAGAAATGTTATTGACAGGTTATAGCGTGGCCGCAGGAGGATGGTCAAGATGTCAAGGACACTTGAAAAGGGCCAGAAGACAGAAGTAAGAGTGATTAGGAGATGTTGGGGAGGGCTGGGGGGGGAGAGGATGGCTTGATTAAAGGGAAAAATTCCCAACAATTATGGTTGTCAAAAAATAGAATGGGATTCTTCTCTACTCCAGAAGATTTTCAAGAAGAAATTAGTTCCTTATCAGGGATAATGTAAAAAGAGTTTCTTGATCAGGTACAGATTGGACTAGATAATTTCGAACATTAAGAGACTGTGATCCTATGTCTCACTCTGTTTCAACACTATGATAATGAAAGTTGTTTATTTCAATTAGCAAAATATGACTAGTTGTACTCTTGTTTGGCTCCAGTCTTCATGAGTTGTCAGTACATCCTTGAAAAGAATAAAAGTTCTGACTAGTCAACTGGAACTCAGGATACAGCAACAAATAAATCTGTCCATAGTTCTGACACAATGACTTAAAAAATTAATTAATGGGGGCAGCTAAGTGGCACAGTGGATAGAGCACCACCCCTGAAGTCAGGAGGACCTGAGTTCAAATGTGTTCTCGGACACTTAACACTTCCAGCTGTGTGACCTTGGGCAAGTCACTTAAACCCAATTGCCTCAGCAATAATAATAATAATAATAATAATAATAATAATAATAATAAATTAATGCCTTGGACCTACAGAATGCTCAGGAAAAAAAATGTATTCCAGCAGACGCAGATTTATGTAGAGAAATGCCATGAATAACACATTAGCCAGTGTTTGACTACTCCCATCTCTTCTGTGTTTTTCTCTGGTCCACAAGCAGGTGAGTTTTAAACAAGTTTGATTATAGGAATAAAAGTATTTAATGAATCAGGAATAATTGTAACACAATAAAGGAAAGGCTTTATGTGCTATTATAAGACTTATTTCCCTTTGTTACAGAAAATAGGATGCAGGAGGGAAGTCCGTGCATTTATAGCACAATGTTTTTACTGCTTTATCTTTTTTTCTAGAATGAGAGTTCCAGATTTACAATCTCCAACATGCATTTTCAAATACTGAGAGAATAGAGACAATTGTAAGCTATCTGACTGTAACAGAGAAAAGGTCCACCAACATCCCATCTTGCAAAACTTCATCTTCAGTTTCATTGTGCTGTTCAGCAAAGATTTTCTAACAAGATTGAAGTCATTCATTCTTTTTCCCCCTTTGAAATATGAACTTCAGATGATGATAGATTTATTTCCACATCAGCTCCAAATGATCTGGACTTTATATTCCCATGAAAGCAGGTATTTTATCTCAATTGTCTTGGATGGTCAGTTCTTGATCAACAGCTGCTGGCTGTGGTACTCAACTATACAGATCTTTTCTCAGGAGAAAATGCTTAGAACAAGCTGTCCTGTTCTCTGAGATTGTGCTTCTGATTAGTTGCATTCACATTTAGGACAATCTTTTGAGTTTAAAAGAGCTCTTCATTTCTGCATGCTTAGGATTTAGTCTTTTTATCTATAAAGAGTGTACCAATGTTATGGGATTGTACAGACTCAAGCAAAATCCTTCAACATTTTAAAATCCTTTCACATATAGTAACTACATCTACTACTGGAATCAATGTAAAATGTAAGTAAAACATTTTAGTTTTAGATGAGTTTTTTTTTAAATAACACTAGTTTCTTCTAATTGTAAATTAAAAAAAAAAACAATAATATTCTAAAAATAAAAGCTGACCAGTAAATAGCAAGTTAACATTTGTAAACTGTGTTAACTCATTTCATCCTCATAACAATCTTTTTATATAGGTGCTATTATTAGCTCCATTTTACAAATGGGAGGGGGCTCAGATAGAATAAATGCTTTGCCCCAGGGCAACTCACACAATGGGATTTGAATCCTGGATTTCCTGATTTCATGTCCCATTCCACTGGACATTATGATATGCTGCTTTTCCTGCCTCACCAATGGATAAAATTTAGACTTTTCAAACTTCAGCACAAGATTTTTGCCTCCAAATAAAACTTCTTACTAAAGTGTTCTAAAGTGTTGCAACAGCCCTGAGGAAAAAGGGAGGAACATGGATTTAAGCATGCTTTCTCAGAGGAGTGCCAGCCACCAGGAAAAAGATGGTATGGTTAAATACTTGAAGTAGTAACTGAGGGAAATCTTTGTTAATTAAAGGTCCCTTCCCCATACTCCCTGTAATTGGACCCTCACCCATAAGCTGCTTATGGTGCTGCTTCTTGTCACATTTGAATATATATCCTGAATAATGTTTGTCTCAGTAATCATATATGACATAGATTATACTTGTCACTCCCTTGCCTATATTATCAGTTACTAGCTCTTTACATTGTACTCAAGTCTCCTGC
This sequence comes from Myrmecobius fasciatus, assembly GCA_023553655.1. Taxonomy (NCBI): domain Eukaryota; kingdom Metazoa; phylum Chordata; class Mammalia; order Dasyuromorphia; family Myrmecobiidae; genus Myrmecobius; species Myrmecobius fasciatus. Next base: position 50,227 of record JAJPUD010008908.1, on the reverse strand, counting down.
AATGGAGAGAATGCTGGATTTATGTGTCTGGAATGAATAAATGAAAGAATGAATTAATTAATGACAAAGATATTTATTAAGGGCTTACTATGTACAAAAAACTAGTCAAAAGTTTAGGAAGACAAAAGGAATGACTGTCCTTGGGGAGCTCACATTCAATTAGGAAGAGAAAATGAATATGAGACTACAAGCTGAGTAGTCTTTAGGATACTATCACAAAGCAGGGGATAGTGCATCTTCTTTAAGGTCATTTCCATTGATAGAATTATATTCTTTTATGATGTTGAACCATTTGAAAATGTCAAAGACTTGAGTGGCAAAAACTTTGTTTTAGTCAGTTGTGGAAATTGAGGAAGAAATAGCTACAGAATTTGTAGACACCATTGCTAGCTCTTATTTTCACAAGGGTAGCTTCCCCTGGATAATGGCCATTGGCTAGACATAGGACTGGTGGTCTAGTGGGCAATGCTGTTCCTGGGAATCTTAGCTTATCTGCCATTACTGGCAATTACTTAGTACTTAATGTTGTTAATAGCATGGCTATGAAGCACTTTCTCCAGAGTCCCATTCAATAATAGCTAGGGTTAGGTTGAAAGAGCAGTGCTTTGAGTGGTAAGGGGCATATTGTTATTTCTAAGGCTCTAGGACACAGGATTCAAGGTTATTTCTGTGTAGATTTGAGGGGAAGTGATACTTGTGGCTTAGATCTACTAAATACATGTCACTTGAGTCTTTTCCCTCAAGATATCTACATGTGCCATCAAGGATGATATTTCTTTTTCATTGGTGTTAGTTGGTCTGGAATTGATATTTATACTGGCAAGAATGGCAGTATCCTTCAAGGACTGCTTTTAGGGACAATGATTAGTGAAGGAAAAGAGGTGTTAGGCTGTGAGGAAAACAGGGCTAGAGCTTTTGAAGGGTAGGGTCCCTGCTATTCCCAGGATTTTTAGTTTACCTACCTATCAATGGCCAGTGGTAGCAGTATGGCAGTTCCTTTCTCCACAAGGATTACTCATTATGATGATGTCTGTGGTTTCAAATGTGTGGAAGGGTGGCTTTGGACTGTTTTTTCTTTGTTTCTTTTACAGTGAAAATTTAGTGGCTTTCTGATGGAGGAAGATCTGAGATTAAATGCCATCTCTGATACTCTAGTAGTATCCCCCTTGACAAGTCATTTTAATTTTTCCTATTTTCAAGTTCCTAATGTTCAAGTTCCTTTAATGTTGTGAAAATAATAACTATCTGTTAGTAATAGTAAGAGCTAACATTTATATATAACTACATAGAGGAAACATAGGTAGGGCACTAATACTGGAGTCAAGAGGACCGACTATGTGACCTTAGGCAATGGTAGAGGTTCCCTACCAAAAGATCCCTATACAGGTGAAATCAAAGGTGAAGAAACATAGAGATACAGAGATAGGTAAATAGAAATGGAGACAGAGGTACTGAGACAATATATGTCTAAAATTTCAAGGTTTGCCAAGCATTTTATATATCTTATGTCACTGAATCCTCACAGTAATGTAGATTGTATTATTATCCCCATTTACTAGTTGATTTTAATAGAAGATTTTAGTGACTTATCTATTGCCTCACAGCTAGTAAGTATTTAAAGGAAAATTCCAAGCCAGGCTTTCCTACTTCAAATCTAGAATTCTATCCACTCAGCCAGCCTGTTATTACAAAAATAAAATGCTGTTGCATAGCAATTTTTGTTGTTGTTCAGTCATGTCTAACTCTTCATAATGTAATTTGGGATATTCTTGGCACCATATACTGGAATGGTTGGTTAATTTTTTCTCCAGCTCATTTCACAGAAGAAATAACTGAGGCAAACAGGATTAAGTGACTTGCCCAGGGTCACACAACTATTAAGTGTCTGAGGTAAGAATTAAACTCAAGAGATGAATTTTCTTTTTTTTCTTTTTTTTTTTGTTTTTTGCTGAGGCAATTGGGGTTAAGTGACTTGCCCAGGATCACACAGCTAGGGAATGTTAAGTGTCTGAGACCAGATTTGAACTCAGGTCCTCCTGACTTCAGGGCTGGTGTTCTATCCATTGTTCCACCTAGCTGACCCAAGATAAATTTCTTGACCTCAACCTCAGCACTCTGGTCATTGCACATCTAACTGTCCTGCATGGCAATAACTACTGATATTATTAATATTTTATTATTTTATATTACTATTGTAATTTAAAACATTTTGCAAACTTGAAGATGCTAAATACATCCTGATTAGAAGTTATAATGTGATAATGATATTAATAACATCAGTATTATTAAATGCCTCACTACAATATGTTCATGAATATTTCTAATTTCCATAATTCTTGACAAAGAAATGTGTTCTTATAACAAAAATTACATTAAGGGAAATCATTGACAGGTGTGTTAGACATTATAAATAATGTTATCTTTAATTGTTTTGTGTTAAGCTCATCATGTTAAAAAATGAATTATATAAACTGAACAAACCTGAACAGTTTAACACTGAAAATCAAACAGAACATTGAAGTTAATCTTCAAATATGGGACTTTAAAACAGTCAAACTCTATACATTGATGGATTCTGTTGGGAAAAAAAATAAAGACAACTGGGTATAGCAGAAAACTGCTTTGAATTTTTATTCATGAAATGACTTATTACTTAGGAGAAACAGGTCCCTTGACTTTCTCTACCTTTCCATCAGGGAATTTCAAACTCTTTTTGGATTCTCTGGGTTATGCACCTGGGTGCTGGGAGCCAGGCCACAGGAGAAATTCTGTTTCTTCAGTATGCTGATATTTTGTCTTTCTGTCAATACATAGATATTGAATAAAAGAGCTCAGACTACAAGTTCTACATAAGAAGTTGAAGGGAAGAGGGAATAACTATTCCCTTTGGTAGAAGAATGGTTATCAAATAACCAAAATTGTAAATGTAGGATTCTTCACATGAGCCTTACTTGGTTTCTTTCTTCCAGTTTTGGGGATGTATCTTCCACTTCTAGAACTAAAACATATATTACTTTGAATGCTATAATTTTAAAAAGCCCCCTCCCTCAAATCTATCCAATATTAATAGCATATAGTAACAAGCTTTTCCTCTTCCACTTTTTTTTTTTGAAACTGAGTCTCCAAATCTCATCCATGCTGGAAATACAGATTTTACCAGACTGATCCAAATACTGAATGACTTAGGATCTCTGACCAGTTCTGATTCCTGTCTAGGCAAGTTTATTGTTCCTTAGACAGCCTGAGGGGTTCCTATTCATGGTAGTCACTATATTGGTGTTAGAATATTTCAACAATTGTTTGTTGAGTTACTGCCTGGTATTCTGAACAGTACGGGTATTTTCTAATTAAAAGATTATCAGTCTTGTTACCCTGTTTTGCTAAGCACTGCACAGCTTAGTGATAATGATGCTTAAAGGTACTTTTTGTTTGTTAATGATTCTGAACCTATGATTTCATTAGTATACTGAACAAGAAAGTAAATACCCCCTACAAATTCAGATCACCACCTGCTCTGTAATTTATAATCAAGGACACTGAGAAAGGCTAGTGGACTTGCCCCAAACTATGTGTTCCTCAGACTGAATCCTAGATCATCTTGACTCCAAGAGTGCCTCTTTGTTACTCATTGGACAATGCTTATAGGAATGTAATGTGCAGAGGTAATTCCCTAATGATATCTCAGTATCCAAGATTAAGTACGCTGCAGTTGTTGTGGTATGAAGCCATTTCTCCCTTTATGTATCAGATTCATTTAACTTACAGCATATGGCATGTTGGATTTATGTTGTTTGTATGAGAGTCAATCAAATCCTCCTTCCCCTGTAATGAACTTGATAGCTATAAAACACCAAACCACAATTGGAGTTTCATAAAACTCTGCAAATAAAAAGACAACTTCCTCCTCTTTACTAGAGCTCTGGGTAGTACATTTCCTGCACATTGACAATTCATCTCTTAGTAAACCCACCTAAGGACTTACTTACTGTTCAAAGGCCACAAATTAATTTGCATCTAGCTGGCTATGTCTGTTTCTTACCACTCAAGAAGGCCAATTCATCTTGAGAATGGGAAGGCATAATAGTTGACTTAGAAAACATAGCTCTGTTTATGGTGGAGAGGAGTATTATACAATAGATTTTATAAAGAAAATATTTTCAAAGAAATTCAGGACTGCAGTAAAACATAATGGGTTAATATCAGAATGTGTCATATGTAAGAAGGAAAAAATCTCAACTTGAAATAGTGAATTCAAGTTCTTTATTTATTTATATAGGAACTCTTAAAAAATGACTGAATGAAATTCTTTAGTCCGACAATGAAATTCTTTAGTCCTAAGTGTTGAGAACCTAATTCCTTGGAAAGAGTGCTTCCCCAATAGATAATAGAACACAATCACTTAGTCCTCAGTGAAAGAGCTATATATACCTGTTCAAATGACAAAAGTAGCCTCCCCCAAAATTATTTTGAAAGGCGCAAATGGGAACACACAGTACAATATAAGTAACTTAGAAAAAAAAAAAAAAACAGACCACGATTAGACTACCATAATTCCTTAGCCTCTATATTTTTCAAAGCACTTTGAACTTTAATTTGAACATTTTTCAATTCAGTGTAAATCAAAAATGAATCTATTTTAAAACTAAGGCACATGAAATTGCTGTATACTTGGGGGGGGGAGGAAGACATTGCTGCAAGTTAAGAACAATATCTTTTTTAAAATAAGTGTTTTCCTATATTTTTGTATGGTGTGTTATGCTCCTAACTGCAGGCAATTTTAAGCTAAGTCATCTGTGCTCAGGAAAATATTGATTTTAAACATAAATACTCAGCTATAGAAACATTTGAAGGTCCTTCAGTTGAATTCATTTTTCCTCTTTCAACACTAACAAACAACCAGAATTCCTGGCCCTCATGAGTGCCAGACTAATAAATGTCAAATAAGATCTGAAAGGTATCTATCTATCTGCTTCTATCTCCTATTAGGACACCAACTCAGAAAGAGTTATTCTTTTTCTGAGGCTGCTACTCCCTAGAAATTTAGAAGATTGAGCAAGTTTGAGGACTGAGTTGGGAAGAGGTAGAGAGGAAATTTCATAGTTGAATTCACCTGGTTTTAGCAATTGATGGGCTTACTTTACATTTAAGAAATGAGTGAAAGTCTACATCATTCATTACCTATTTTTCTGCCCCTTTATCATTTCTTAATCTTTATAGCCACCAAAACATTCACAAATTTGAAAACAACATATCCAACATTTTTTTTCCTTTAGTCTACACCTGAAAACCCTTGTCTACATGGGTATTTCTAAAAAATAATTCCACAAAATACATAGGTGATTCAATTTATTTAACTTCCAACCGTGCCCTTTCCCTTATGTCTGTTATTATAAAGAGTTTAAAAGAAAGGATAGTACAACAATTTCATTTCTTTCTATTTTCCAAAGTAAGGAGCAGACAACCAGCTTACTGAACAGATAACCCATCTATATTGAACAGAATGTAACACCATGATAAAATATTCTATAAAATTAGTATGGGGCATAATGCCATCTTGGACAAATTTAGCTTGCCCACTGTTACTTTCTCCAAGAACTCGTCTTCTCTTTATTGTTCCGATTTAAAATTTTCTAGCAAATGTTTGTGGAAAAGCAGCATTTCTATTTCTTTCAAGAAATAATTATAGAATCTTGGAGTTGGGAGGGATCTTAGAGAACATTTAGTTAAACCTATACCCAACAAAAATTTCTTCTTAATTATAGCTAACAAGTGATTCTTTGTGTTGTTCAATTGTGTCAAACTCTACATGATTTCATGAACTTTGTTGTGGAATTTTCATGGCAAAGGTATTAGAATGGTTGGTTATTGCTTTCTCTAGTGTGTACCCATTATACAGATATGGAAGCAAATAGGAGCTAAGTGATTTTTCCTAGAGTCATGCAACTAAAAAGAGTCTGGGATTTGAAATCAGATCTTCCTACTTGAAGTTTAGTGCTCTATCCACTGAACCACCTTGCTGCCTCTTATTCAGCTTGTGTTTAAAGTGGAATGGAGGCCCAAAATGCTAGAGAAGTCATTGCATTTTGGGCTAGTTCTTCACCTAAGAAAGTTGTCCCCTTAAATCAAATCTAAGGTCATCTATCTTTTTTTTTTCATATTTTACTCATTGCTTCTATTTCTTGTTAATTACTTTTTTGAAATAGGTTTATTTTAATTCTTTCCCTACCCTCTGCTCACCTCCCCCACCAATGTTGCAAGAGACCAGAAAATATTTTTTAAATCCTGCTTTACTTTGAATTTAAATATTGCATAAGCTCTATTTTTGAAGAATATGTTATAGAGTCAGTTAAAGAGGAAATTATTGCTATGTTCAATAAAACTAGGATTCTACAAATTTGCTCAAAAGGCCATAGTTTCTATATAATTTGAGAACAAATTCATTCAACACAGGAAAATTATGCATGTTTTGTAAAGCTTTCTTATTATGATTGTTAAAAATTAATGGACATACACAGCATCTTGAAATTAATATGCACAATGCATATTAATGATATGTATAATGGTTTCTGTGCCCCATGGTAATAAGTAAAAAATAGTAAACATTTCAAAAAATGACTCTAATTTACCTCACTTTTATACAGGCGAATCTAGTTAACATTTTCCCCTTCTTCTGTCAGATCTTCAGTTTCAATAAATAGTCTCAATACTGTCAGTTACTCTGGCCAGTATAATCCTAATCTCACTCATAACCCTCTAAGGCAAGGTACCCTATATGTGACCTCTGAAAAAGGCTAAGGTTTCTAGTGCTCTGTCACACAGTCACTTCCTTTTCTGTCTTCCTCTATCTTTATATTATCCCAACTTAAGAAGTCCTTGAATATGGGACAACTCGATGGTGCAGTGGATAGAGTACCCACCTTGGAGTTAGGAGGACCTGAGTTCAAATCTAGCCTTAGACACTTACCACTTCCTAGTTGTGTGATCCAGCAAGTCACTTAACCCTAATTGCCTCACACATACACAAAAAAGGCCTTGATCAACTCATCCAACATCTCTCTAATCTTTGACTACCATTTGGTTGCTGAGGGTCGACAGCTTAAGTAGTCTTTGGAGAAAAAGCCGAGAATTTTACCCCTGGGTTAATAGTAATTCCACAATTATATTCTGATATTCCTTTATATTTTTCTTTTATTATACATTTAGCAATCATCAAACACAAGGATATCAATCTACAATGAAGAACAAAATGGAGGATTATATAATGAAGTGTAAAAAATTTTCAGAAATAAGATGCTAGCCCCTCAGCTAGTCTTTCAACTAGACCTGGAGCATCTTGGGTTCAGAAACATACATAAAACAAGTAATTCCATTAACAATCATTTTTTTGCTAGTATTTATATATATATATATATATATGTGGCATATATATAGTGTATATATACATATATGTATATATACACTAGATGGTATTTATATAGATTATACATAGTTTATTTATATAATTTAACATTAATAATAGCTAGAATTTATATACTACTATTGCTACTACTATTGCTGCTGCTGCAGCTATTCCTATTAGCTAGCTAATATTGATAACAGGGCTTGAAACCCTTTACATAGGTTTAATCATTTGATTTGTACAACAGCCCTGGCTGGTTGGTATTATTATTAATATCCTTGTTTTAGTAATGGAGATGTAGCTTGAAAATTGTTAGGTGGCTTGCTTATGGTCATCCAGCTCATAAGACTCGAAAACAGATTTTAAATCAAGTCTTCTTCATTTCAATAAGTTTCATTAAATGCGTTTTTGGGTCATTTAAGGCCTTTGGAAGAAACAGAGAACTTCTGTCCCACACAGGATGTCAAGAATTCCTGCAGTTTTGAACAACATCATGGTACAACATTTGATGTAATTATAGTTTCTGAGATATTGTTTTCCTTCCCTTTCTTCATCTTCTGGAGATCCCTAACTTTATCCTGAATGTACTTTATAGGATTAAAAATGTGACAGTTCTCTTTCCCCAGATTAGCTCTCTGCTTCATTCCTATCATCATAAATAAATATTGTGTTTGCTCAGGAACTCAATTAATCCTATCCAACTCATTGTGATTAGTACATAGGCTGCTCTCCCAACAATTAATAATAAAATAACAGTAAAATGTATTCCAAGTGAGGAGTGATAGAGCCAAGATCTGCTTAATGTCTTTTATAGAGTCATGACAATTCAAGTCAAATAAACTAGTTCTTCCAAATTGTATGTCCTAAATTTCACAGATTGATCAAATATTTATTTGGAGAAGGTGAAGATGTAAAGTAACCTTGCATTTATTGTTAAAATTGCCTACATTTTTTTCTTCAAAATTAATAAATTACATATTATTCTTTTTTGAAATGGATAGTAGAAAAGTAAGGGTGAAGAAGAAAAAAATAAGATGATACTGTTGATTGGAAAGATAGTCAATTGAAAGAGCAGGGAAAGATTGAAGGTAATCAGAACATTTTGGCCCTGGTGTAATAGTAATTCCACAATTATACTTGGCTATCCCTGTTTTTTTTTTTTTTATTGATTTAACAACCATCAAACACAAGGATATCAAGCTACAATGAAGAACAAAATGGAAGATTATATAATGAAACCATGAATGCTTGTTATCTACTTTAGGTTTTTTTTTTGTTTGTGTATACATGGATACAGATATAGAAATATATCTTTTTCTTTATTATTCCTTCACTGTGCCTTTCCCTGGCTCTGTCTTTCTGTCTGTCTCTCTGAAAGAATGCTGAAATTGGAGTCAAAAATCTGAAAATCTGAGTTTAAATCCAGCATAAGATAATTACTAACTGTGTGACTCTGAGCACACACCCCTATTTGTCTCAGTTCCTCATCTCTAAAATGAGGACACACTGAAGAAAGAAGTGTCAGGACAAGGAGGAAAGTATCTAAGTTTTCTACTTTGTGAAATTGTGGATTATCATATTACCTACCTCCTTGGATTCTTGCAAAGATAAAATGAGATATTAGTAAAAAAAATTTGCAACCCTTAAATTGATATGTTATGTATCCACACAAAAACACATATGTCCATGTGTGTGTATATATATGCATATATATATATATACATATATGCTATTTTATCTAATTTTTTTAAAAAGTTTTTATGTCTTCTCTTTAAGTCATCTATCCTTCCCACTTCCCTTCCCCTGAAGCCATCCTATTTGACAGACAGTATTTTGGGGGAGAGAAAAAAAATCAGCACAAGTGATCAATATATTGAAAAAGTTTGAAAATTTGTGCAATATGTGATAACTGTGGGCCTCCCATTTCTACAAAAGGATAGGCTGGTGATATCTACTCATATCTTCTCATGTGAGTCCCACTTGATCTTTATAATTCTGTTATATTCACTTTTGACTTTTGGATGTATTGCTGTTTTATAGGTCTTTGCATGCTTTTCTATGTTCATCACACACAGCATTTTAAAGGTATTTTCATTATTATTATTAAATTAAACATTATAGTAACAAAATTTCACAGTACTCTAGGATTTTTCTCAACTCTGGAGTCATAGAGCAAAATTAGAAACAAAAATTGTAGAAAAATAATAAGATTTAGAGAGAGAAGGTATTTCAGTGATCATTTGGCTCAATGCCTTCATTTTATACATGATGACAAAGAAGTCCACAAAGATTAAATAGCTTTTGCCACATTACAAAATTCTTAAATACCAGAGCTAAAATTCTGTTTTGAAATTTCCTTAGAGTTTCTTCAACAAGACCTGGACAAAGGTTTTAGATTCACTGCCCAGAGGCAGTGAGGGGAAATTAATGGGATAGCAGCAGGAGTGTGCTCCTAAATATTTAGCAACTGACTCCGAAAAAAATTCAGGACACAAACTTTTATGTTTAATCTGCATCATTAATATTTTCATCATCACTTTAGTATAGACAATCAAAATCATAATAAATCAAGACCTGATTTACAGTGTTTCCAGATTTCTGAGTTTGGATAGTTCTTACAGATGAGGTGTTCTTTTCCCTTTCAGTGTTCTTAAATCTAGGAACTATTTATATATTTCCTTTATAATTCAGAAGAGGGGTCGACAAGACCATAAATGCATTGGACTTAAAATCAACCATCCATTTGAAACATCCAAGGTGACATCCACTGAATGAGAAAGATCTGAGAGAAGCATCCAAACACACATTTATACATATCAATCCTTCTGCTGCTAGAATTGTTTCTACCTTTTGTACTCTAGGATTCTTTCTTAGAGAAAATTCACCTAATGTTGAATGATTAAACAGCTTTTTAAAACTTGGTATTACTGTTCCTGTTGGCTTACTTCAGCTCTGAGAAAGCAGGGGTTTAAAGGAGGTACAAATGGAGCATAGGTGAAAAAGAAGATTGGGTTTAAAGACAAAGGCCACCAACATATTAATTTTCTTTAGAATTATTTTATGCTTTACATTGTGCAGGAAAGGGTAAAATCTGTGGGTAGAGGTATTTTTTTTTCATACATAGAAGCTGAGATGTTCCATGTAGAGGGATTAACAAAGATGTATAAGATATTTAAATATATACTCCAAGAAACAGAGGGCATGCAACTTCATACAATTTATCCCAGGTGTGGGTTTTGCTATTTACCCTGGGGGCAAAATCTAGTTCTGGATTTGGGGAACACACCATTGATATTATAATCTCAGTTTTTTAAAAAAATGAACAGGTTCAGTCTTCTAGCAATTTTCTCTCTTTTTTATTCATACTAAATATATTGAATTGATCTTTTGATAAGTTTGATATTAACATGAAGAAAATATGCAATTTAGAAAAATACCATAACCCAGAGCCTAAAATGAATGGTTGAAACTAAACTGTTAAATGTTTGTTTATTGAAACATTTTGGTACATGCAAAATATGACATGGACACATCAAATATAGTTCAACCTCACGTGGAACAAATGACTTTGCAAAGTTTCACTTTGACATTTCAATACAATAGTTCAATTGTTTTTGCAGCTGATATGTGCTTAATAAATAACTGCTGGTGTTTCTACTGAGCTTATGTCCCAAATAGATCATAAAAAAGGGAAAAGTGTTTTGTGCAAAATGTTTGTAAGAGCCTTTTTTGTAGTGGCCAGGAACTGGAAACCAAAGTGGATGCCCATTAGTTGGGGAATAGCTGAATGAGTTATAGTATGTGAATGTAATGGGATACTATAGTTTTATAAGAAACGATCAGCAGGCTGATGGAGAGACTTACATGAACTGATACTAAGTAGAATAAGTAGAACCAAGAGAACACTGTACACAGCAACAACAAGATTATGTGATGATCAACTGTGAACTTGTTTTTTTTTCAATAATGAGATAATTCAGGCCAATTTCAGTAGACTTGTGATGGAGACAGCTATCTTCATCCAGAGAGAGGTCTATTGGGGCTTAATGTAGATCACAGTGTAGTTTTTTTCTCCTTTTTTGTTGTTGTTTGCTTGCTTGTTTGTTTTTTTCCTCATTTTTCCCTTTTTGATTTGATTTTTCTTGTGCAACATGATAAATGTGGATAAACATTTAGAAGAATTACACATGTTAAACCCATATTGGGTTATTTGCTGTCTAGGGGAAGGAGAAAAATTTGGATCATGAGGTTTTACAAAAGTGAATGTTGAAAATTAACTTTGCATGTATTTTGAAAATTAAAAAAGCTATTACTATAAATAAATGAAGGAACGGAGGAATAAATTGATATTGCCAAAGATAGCTTTTTTTGGTGGGGGTGGATTGTTTGACTAAAGGGTAGGACAGACTGGTGTTCTGTCCTAGCTGGTGAAAGTTGACAGCTGAGGCATATATTGGGTTGGGAAAATAAAGAACATATCATGCAGTCTGACCCACTAGAGAGGAATATCAGTTCAAGGACAATTATCTGGAGGGGCATCCAAAGGCAGAAAATCCTACTATAAAAGGGAAATCCATGTTTTCCAGGGAGCTAATCAGGCAGGGTGCTAGGGAATAGTCAAAATAACAATTGGGTTCACTCCAAGGTCCATTGAGGTTACTAATTTACCAGGGAGGGCATGCGATGACCAAAAAGGTCTCTCTCCTCACCTCTTTTTTGATGAGGGGTTGCCTGTAACACTGACAGCTACAGCCAAAAAAAGATGCTGCAAAAGTCCCCTAGGAGTGTAGTGTGAACTTCAAAGAGTCCCTTTGGGATCAATTAAAACCTGCAAATATTTATCTAAGCAGTCACTTAATGGGCACTTCACTAATGTGTACTTAAATTGTAATGAGAACTGATAGAGTCCTGTGAATTGGGATTTTTTTTTTTGTAAGACAAAATTTATACACTGAACATTTGATAAATGAGTACACCATGGTACCAGGAAAGTAGTGCAGTCTGTCTCAAAAAGCATCTCCCCATGGTTCTTCCAGATGGCAAATTCTGTTGATTACCTGAAGCAATGGAGTCACCAATACAGCTACTTAAATATTCATGAGAGCTCCCATTGAAAAGAGAATAAACACTGTGGTAATTTAAAATATGTTTGCATTTAATGATTGTGGAAAAGCACCAGGACTGTCCAATTTTCATGCTGATGCCCCCACAGAAGAAATAAATGGGCATCTATTGCTTAAGGGCAAAATCAGATTAGTCTTTGAAGAAAATGTGGGGACATTCAAATGTAATTTTATTACATGTTAGGGCCAGTGTAGTTTATGTGGGAACAAGAAATCTGAAACCGATTCAAGGCACTAAGGCTTTGCCAAAGATGCCAAATTTAGATGGTGCTGATAATCCATTATCAGCTTAGGAACAGCAGAATTTAGCACCGTTAGCAAGAAGAAATAATTAGAATAAGCAGTAAAAAAGACTAAAGACTGGGATGTGCTTTTTAACTCAGTGGCAACCTTGGCAGTCACCTGAGATCACTACTCTATTCCCCAAGTAACAAACATCACCACACTTACATCCATCAATCCAGCTGAGGGCATATTTCATATTATTTCCTAAACTATTTTTGGAGCTTTCCCTGGTTGCAAGAATGTTTAGTTATTAGTTGTGGGGAATACATCTTTAAAATTGTAATGTCAAAATGTGATTTCATAGAAACAACTTAATAATGAAGTCAAACTTTATAGATATAATTGTATGCATTTCAAGGACAAAACAAGAATTGTGTTAGAGAAAGGGCAAATGGGCATTTTGAATAGAGGTGATGTATGTATGTGTATGTATGTCTCTATATTTGTGTGTATTTCATACTATAAAAACATAGGCTGCATTGTAAATCAAGTGGCTATCAGCCTACTATTTTATAGCATTTCGAGTTGTATTCCATGTTAGCTATCCTTAATGGAAATCTGTAGTTATTGTAACTAAGCAAGTCAATGCATTAGAATCAAGGGAAACCACGTTGTAAATTTTATAGCTATAAGTTTTGCAATGTATATGTGATAGAATAGCATGTAATAAATAGTAGACCTTAAGAGGTAAAAATAGCTTATAGGATAGCAGTTGAAATCTAATAAAGGTTTAGTACAATGATTTAACTCAATTATCACATAAATATATATTCTAGCAGTGGTGGGCTGAGCTGTGATTACTATGAAATCTTAAATTGAAATCAAATGCTTTGAAACTAGTTGAGTTGAAGATCACAAAATTTCAAATTGAGAAGAAACCTAGCTCATTCAGGGTACACCTGAATAAGTATTTCTTATGCGATACACTTCACAAGGTATGCTGCTATTAGCTATCATGTATATGCCTAAATCTTCTCTTATGCGGGTTAAACAAACCTAATTCACTTATCTGATTCTCCTATGAATTGAATTTGCCCTTTCACATAGTGGTAGCTCTTTAGACAGCCCCTAATTTATCAGTGCTCTTGCTAAATTGTGATACCCAGAGTCATAACTACAAGGTTCAGCTTGTGCTATCCATCTCCAAGATATCTTTCCTGATTTCCCCAGTTGTAAGTAAACTAGGCAAAAATCAATGTTATTTATTGTGTATATTCAGTATCTTGTATTTGCTTCCCATTATAATTGGTCTCTCTATTCCAGCACATCTCTTCTCCAATTCTTCTCAAATACATCTCTAACAAAATAATCTCCATAAATCACAGGTATGATAGTATTATTGCTCTACTCAAGAAAAGTTTCAGTGACCATGTTTTTCCTTTACTTAAAAAGGCAGTTCTCTGATAGTACACAAAGCACTAAACCTGTAGTATGGATGACCTGAGTTCAAATTTTATCACAATGACTTATTGCAAGACAACTGCACAAGTCACTAAATCTCTTTCATCCTCAGTTCCTCAATTGTAAAAATGGGTATAATCAAAGCACCTACTTTTTCAAAGTAGATGAAAGAATGAAAAGAGATAGCATATGTTAAAAGCTTTGAAAACCTTAAGTACTATCAATACTATCTAACATTATAAGATAAGTGATATTCAACTCATTAGCCTATTAACCTTCCCCCCCAATAGCATGATGTAAGTTGCTAAAGTCGAGATTTTCTCACCTTTATATTTGTAGTTGTAATGTTTAATACATATTAAATGTTTAACAAAAAAACTAATTAAAAGAAATAACATAACTGAATACAACACTCTGATGTTTGACTAGGATGATTTATAGTAGGATAGCCACTTTTTTATTCCTAGATTCTATGCCTCTCAAATGTAATGAGACCTCTTTACTTTTAATTCTTCATAGGACAATATTTAATATATTGATCCACTTCATTAATGACAAATCATACTTCAAAACTGCTTTCAGCTGTGAAATTTTAGAAAGATACAAGTCTGTGATTTATCCTTTGGCTTTTACCACTGGAAATAATGGAAATAAGTACAGCATCCACCTGCAGCATAGTCTAAAGTAAGGTAAATAAGCCATCCATGCAAGAAATTAACACATGGTAGAAAATAATACTGAGCTGCAGGGTGAAAGCCAGCTTTGTGACACAATGAAAATCAAAGATGCTAACTTGAAGAAAGAAATCCCCAAACAGCATCTCATTAATATTACAAAGAGCTTGAATGCATTGGACCCACGGAGCAAAAAGAGAATTCACAACCAGTTGCTTTTACTCATGCCACATCTTTAAATACATTATTTAGTATTTAGTAATATCTATTCCTTCACTGAAAGATTTAGAGTTTTGTAGAAATGTGCATTACTTGTTTTAATTTCTTTATAAAATTTCTCTGGAACTCACTTTTAAAATATTGACAGTAATACGAAATGCAAGTTCGTTGAAGACAATTTATTGAGGAATATTCATTTTTGTACTTGCATCCTCAGCACACGTAGTAGGCATTTGATAAATACTGGTTGATTGACTGAATATATTAGTATTTTTATTAACATATATAATAATTAGAACTATCCAGGAATGGAACCATCTGTCTTTGGAAACACTTACTCCTGCACCTTCCCAAACTAGAAATTTTTAAGCAAAGATTAGATAGCCAGTTGTTAGGTATGATGTAGAAAGTATTTCTTATCTTGCAATAGTTTGGAATACATGGGCTCTGAGCTGTGAAATTAGCTTATTCCCCTAGTCATTATATCTTTTTAGTTCTACCCATGTAAAATTTTCTTCTGATCCTGATTTGTCACCCACTTTTCATGAAATTCAAAAGGACTTCCGTAAGTGAATGAATCAGTATATCACAGGTTTTATTATCCATTTGTGGAATAAGATTTTAATTTTACCATGTAATTAAAAAAGTTAAATAGCATGTCCTATAAATAATTGTTTGTACCTTGTTTGACTCAGAGTGAATGTAAATAGTAATAATTTCTGTTTTGATCAGAAACCTATTAGGCTTTTGTTTGTTTTGCTTTTGCTTTTGTTTTTTGACTAGATTTATTCTTTGCCTCATTCTGGCCTTAATCACTGAATGGATGTGATTTCAGTTAACCTGAGACCTCTTAAAGATCTTAGCTTAAAAAAGCTACAGTCTCTTAGTGTATCTAGGGCCATCTCCAGTTGTCCTGATCTATATCTAACCACTGAATCCACTCTAGAGGAAAAAATAAATCAGGTGATCTTGCATAATCCTGCTTCACTTGAACCAATTCACTTGCACCTCATGGCATCCTCTCCCTGATGTCTTGATTCAACTGGATAATAAAGAACAAACAATAATAAGAACAACACAATATTATGGTATTACTAAGAATTGACTATATATATATATTACATAATGCTGCAAAGTGCGTTTGTGATTCTGTGGAACCAACAAGTATAGATCTCCTTGCTACTAGACAGTTGAAAGTGTCTGGGGAAAAATGATAATGAAAGATCCTTACTTGCTTCATGAGTAAGTAGGGTGAGGGTGGTGGGTTGTGGGGAGTTATTTGACAACAAAAGGAGAAAGGAAAAAGAAGAGAAAGGAAAAATGAAGATGAGGAAGAGGGAAAGAAAGTATTCAACTAAATCCAACTTCAATCTTGAAAAGAGCAATGCATTAGACCTTACAGAAAATTTTAAAAAATATTAAAGAAAATAAATATGGTCACTTATTCATGAAGTATAGAAGAGTAGAAAGATAGGGAAGATATGGATTATAATTTCCTTTTCCATTCCCCTCACCAATAAACAATGCAAAATAAAGCCTAAAATATTCAAAGTTTTAAAAAGGAAAGGATGCTAGCAAAGAATAATGTAGTTTTTGATAATTAATGACGTAACTGAAACATTGAAGATTCTCTGAGCAGAAGTAGTTGATAGACAGTGTTAGCACTTGAATAAGGGGCAGCAGACAATGGAGAAAAAGGGTTAAACAGACTAGCTTTAATAGACTACATAGCTGAGGCAGGTAGTTGATACAGAAGGGAAGGCAGTGGTCCTATAATCAGAAAACTTTGTTTTGTCATTTTTCAGTCATGTACCACTCAATATGAACCCCATTTGTGGTTTTCTTGGCAAAGATACTTTAGTGTTTTTTTCATTTCCTTTTCCAACGCCTTTGGTAGGCAAGGAAACCTAGGCAAAAAAGGATCCTGTGCCTTTCTCGAGTCCACACAGTAAGTGTCAGAGACTTCCTATCTCCAAGTCAGTCAGTCACTCTATCCACAAAACCTAGTTGCCTGGGTTCAAATCTAGTCTCACATACTTACTAGTTCCATTATCCTGTGCAAGTCACTTCACCTGTGTCTTACTTTCTTCAAAACTAGTATACTAATAGCACCAGATTTATTGTGAGGATCAAATAAGCAATACTTATAAAGGACTTATGGCAAAGTAAGTTCTTAACAAATGTTTGCTCCATTACTTAATGGGAAATCCTTAATATGTAAAAAGGAAATGAAATCTCTTTGCTGACAATTTTCTAAAATATGGTATAAAAAAAGACAGGATAGAGATAACATTTCTGAAGGTCCTGTGTATAATTATCAGTTCAGATTTTTTTTTAAATGCAGAAATTTATTGTTTTATATTTATGAACATACTGACTTAAGCTATTGAAATAATAAACAAACAATTCCTGTTTCAGATTATCAATTAATGTGAATGAATGAATGAATGAATTAAAAATACTTGTTGAATACATACTAATTGTGAAATATTGGGCATAAAAATAGAAAAGTAAGATAGATCTAGATTTTAAGGAGCTAACATTCTCATTAAGGAAACAAAAATGCATAGACAATTTCACCTTCAATTTAGCTTTGTGCCATAGCAAAAAGAAAGAAAACTTAGAGAATGCAGTCTCTAACAATGTCTTATTACTATAACAAAAAGCTTGAATACATGGGACAATTGAGAAAAAATAATTCACAACTAATGATTATTGCTCTTGCCATTGTCTTAAGCACATAAAAACAGGATAGATAAATAATAACAACAAAAACATATATCTCTCTAGCTACTTTTCAAGCAAAGTACTGTTAACCAAATCATGATTTCCCCAATATTACTTCAGCATAATTAAATAAGCATTTATGGATATACTACTGGCTTAGGCATTGGGGATGCAAAGAAGAATACAAATAATCTATGCCTTTAGGAAACTTACATTCTACTGACAAGATATAATATCTATAACATTTATCCAGATAAATAAACATAAGCTATTTTGAGGAGGGAGAGAACTGAAAATAAAATCAAAAAACATTTATTATGTCAAATATCTGACTAGATTGTAGGTGTAGAAAGACAAAAGTAAAATAGTCCTACTCTCAAGAAGCTTACTTCTTTACTTTTTGGGATGAAAAATATAAGTAAAGTATATATTAAATATATACCATGTATATCATAGCTAATGAGATGAGGAAAGATCTCATGTTGAAAGTAGAGTATGAGATGAACTTTGAAGCTCAAAAGCTGAGCTCTTAAAAAAACTAAGATTAAGAAAGGTTCCCTAAAGAAGCTAGCAACTGAAGAGCTTTGAAAGAAGGTAAGTATTTTGAAAGGCAGATATGGAGGAAACACATTCTAGGTACACAACTTGTACCAAGCACAGAGATAAAATATGGAATACCAAATTTGAGTAACAATGAGCAATTAAATGAAAATATTAAATGAATTAAGGAGAATGTTATATATCTGGAATAGAGGGAGAAGGTGGACTATTGATGCCTTTAAATGTCAGGTTGAGGAGTTTGTATTCCATTCCTAAGAAGAAAGATGGTCACTGAAGCTTGTCTTGAGTAGAGCAATAATATGATCATAACTAGTTTTTGTGGAGACTATTTTGATACAGATATTGTGGAGAAGGATGGAAAAATGGATATGCTGGAAAAAAAAGGAAACCAATTAGATAGTTATTTGCTTTAGTCTAAATGAGAGAAGATGAGGTCCTGAACAAGTATAGTATCTAAGAAAAGGGGATGGATGTGAGATAGTTCCAAAAGAGAATTGATAAAATTTGGTAACTCATTAGATGTGGGGTATAAGGGAGTAGGAAGAGTCTGATGACTCTTGAGTCTGAGAGCCTGACTGAAAGATAATCTGCCTCCATTACAAGTTGGCTCAATGCACTTTCATTGATGTTGATTAGTTATTATAAGTAAGAGATTAGTTATAAATAGGATTGCTTATATTTCATAAGGATATTTGGATTTCAAGTTTTACATTTCACACCAAAAATATGCTAATTTACTACTTCTTTTCAACATATAAAGAATGCCTCAAATGACATTTAACTTTTCAATTTGAGGCATAAAATATATAATACATACTTCTTCGGGCATAACATGCATTCATGTTTGAAACAAACTTTGAAGAGAATCAAATAAAATGTAGATTAACCTGTATATGTACTCTTACATAAGTAATTTGTAAAGTTTTTATACTGCAGGAAGAAATAAGAACAATTATATAAGTACACTGCCCACTAAAATTTATTTTATATAAGTTGTGTTGTTTAGCTTGCTATATATGTTGAGCTTAGCTTACATCTTTATAAAAACTTTCGAATTTTCAAATTTCGAATTTTCCCAATTATAGAATAGTTATTCTGAGTTTTTCATTGCACAAGAATTAATGTAGATGGGTATTCAGTATGTTATTTTTTCTACCTTAAACAAATGACAATGAAGATTTTCTGAATAACTGTATGAGCTTTGATAAGTTATATATAACAGATATTTAAGTATAACAGAATTCTCACATCTGTAGTATCTTTTGTAAAATATACATAACTTAAAAATGGAGGCATTACATTGGGTCATTGAGATATCAACTATGTTATCCAACCCTATTTCCCCATATTTTATCTGCTATGAATATTATTCAAAGAAGACATTCACTTCCCAATCCGAAAATATTGATATACCAAAAAGAGGATATTTAATGAGGATCCACAAGTACATGAACTTTTATGGAAATTTCTATCTTAATGTAAATATTTAGAATATATCAAAATACTTCTTTTAAAAATTAAAATATAATTTTAAATAAAGGCCAGAAAAATATACAGGGATGCTCACAAAGACAATCTAATAATGTAAAATTAACACTTTTTATATATGCATACCTTCTGGGCACATATTGCAAATATGCCACACAGATAGTGGAGAGACAGTGAAAAAGACAGACTGATAGAAACATTTAGAATTTAGCAAAGGATCAACCTTTGACATGACCAATAAAAAACAGTGCCAGAAATAGAAACATATCAGCAATGGTTCAGTTTTAGTTTTAGAAGAGACTTCAGAGATCATTTAGCCTAAATTTTAACTGATTAGAAATTGCCTCTACAACATCACTTACTATAACATCATAAATCCTACCATTAGAGTGTGAGCTCCTTGAGCATAGAGACTGTCTTTTTGTCTTCCTTTGTATTACCAGCATTTTGCACAGTGCCTGGTAGCCAAAAGCTTATTTAATATTTATTGACTGGCAGACATAAAGAATCATAATGAAAAAGAACTTACTGGGTTTTTTGAGACTGTTTATGCAGCTATATTTTGTTTTGTTTTCATTAAAAAAGAAGGGTTGGGGCAGCTAGGTGGTGCAGAATACCAACCCTGAAATCAGGAGGATCTGAGTTCAAATCTGGCAGCAGATACTTAATATTCTCTAGCTGTGTGACCCTGGGCAAGTCACTTAACCCCAATTGTCTCAGCCAAAAAAAAATGATATTTTCCTGAAATGAGGGGATCTTAAAGTTTTTGAAATCATGAACCCCTTTAGCCATCTGTTGAAGAATACAGGCTAGGGAAAAACAGAAATTTTAGATGCATACAACAAAATTCACAGGATTACAGTGGAAACCAATTGTAATGAAATAATTACCAATTTTAAAAATAATTCATGCACCCCAGATTAAGAACTCTCACCTTAAATCAAACCAAAATTTGCCTTTCTTTAATTTTCACCCATTATTTCATCTCTGCTCTTAGTGAGGCTAAGAAGAACAAATGTAATCTCCTTTTTACATTATAGCTATTAAATAATTGAAGGCATTCATCATTCCTATACATACAGGCCTTCTCTTATTCAAGCTTATCTCAAGTTTGATCAACTGATAATCATATGTTGTGGTTTCAAGTCTCTTCATATACTGGCCAATATCCAGAAAGGCAGTGGGATATAGTTAATGCATAGAACACTTAATTTGAAGTTAGTTTAATTTGAGCCTAAGTCCCATTTCTAATACTTATTAGTTGTGTAATCCTGAACAAGTCACTTCATCTCTTTGACCCTCAATAATAGCTCAGTTTTCTCATCTAAAAAAATGATACTAATAATAACACTTATCATACTGAATTTTACAAGGACCAAGTGAGGTAATGCATGCAAATCTCATGATGCACATAAAAGCAGTTGGCAAAACTTAAATATAAATGCTATATGATTGTAAACTATGGTGACTCTAGTAATGATGCTCTGGTCTGTCAATGTCCTTCACAAAATGTATTACTCATAACTACATTATAGCAGACTAGATCTGATAGAGGAAGAGTACTGAGAGATCTACCCTTCCTGTTTTGGACATATGCTTAAGTGAATTAATTTTTGAGTTGTCAAGTGATCCTATTGACTTATTTTAAACTCACAGTCTCCAAACATTCCCAGATAATTTTCATATTAACCTCTATCAAGCTATGCCATATGCATCCTTTATTTTTACAACTGATTTTTTTAGAATGTGATGTAGAACTCTGCATTTATTAATATTAAATTTCACCTTACATTAGAATGTGCCATCATTTTATTATACAGAAATAATTTTTGTTCCTTATTTTGTCATCTAAAATGATCACTACCTTCTGTAAGCTTTAAGCCATCTGCAGATTTGATAAACATGCTATCTTTGCCTTCAACTAAGTCATTGATAAGAATATAAATAGTACAGATCTCCTTCCAGGATGATATCAATCCATTAATAACTATTCTGTGATTCTGATCATTCAATCATTTCTGAATTTATTATTTATAATATTGTTTAGCTGATATCTTCATCATGTTGTCAAGAATATCAAAGAAAATTCATCAGTTGGTTTTCTAAAATCCTAGTATCCTCTCTGAATAATTTTTTTTCCTGATCTATAAGTTTAATTTTTTTCCCTCAAAGGTAAGAAAATAAGGTTAGTCTGGCAGTTAATAATTAAAGCTAACTTTTTTGTAGTGCCTGCTCTATGGCAGTTTCTGTGCTAAAAGCTTTACAGTTACTATCTAATTTGATCCTCACAATAAACCTGGGAGGTAGGGATTATTATGATCTCCATTTTACGGCTTAGCAAATGGAGGCAAATAGAGATTAAATGCTTACCCAAGGACACCTCACACTCCACTGCAACATCTAGCTGCCTTAATATCCCCATGTTGGTTCTTATGATCATTGATTCCTTTCTTCTGTGTGCTTCTTTTTAAATTTTAGACCTAAAATTTAGGTCTAAATTGTCTATTTATATAGACTAAATATATAGTCTATATATAGACTAAGTTGTTGTCTATTTATCTATAATAACATTGTTAGCAAGATTCTCTTCTTTTTCCTCAGTGGAATTATCTGTTTCCCTTGTCAAAATTTCATTAATTTAAGTTTTCCATTGTTTTCAGGACAACTTTGCCTGTAGTATTTTAGGCCATGTACCCATTTGATCTTTCTCTGAATTTTTTTGACCTTTGTTTTCCCAAAATTTAGGTTTTCTGACAGATTATTTCAATTTCTCCTCCTTATCTATCATGAATTTCAAGATATAGTAGTCACTTTCTCCAAGATTTCCTCCAGTTCTATTTCACTAAATATTTCTGGGAGGCTAGGTTGTGTGGTGCAAAGGGTATTAGTCTTGGAGTTTGAAAGACCTGAGTTCAAATGTGGACTTAAATATTTTTTACTTGTGCTACCCTAGGCAAATCTCTTAACCATTTCATTTATTATGCATCCTATTGCTATTAATTGGGTAATTCTGCCTTCCATTCACAAGCTGTCCTATTCATTTGTTTTCTATTTTGACAGATTTACTAAAGGAAAATGGGCTTATATTAAATTGTAACACATTCAAATTGGACAGAAAAATGCTTTCTTGACAATCAGGGAAATAAGATGTTCTGTGAGAGTTCCTCAGGGAGATCATATAATCCTTCTATCTATTTATTTAAAAACAGTAAAGTACATGAACTTAGAGAATTTAGAAATTCACTTACATATAAGCTACATATTGAACCTAATAACTTCTTGTGATACCTTCTAGTTATAGGATTATATAATGAGTGATTTTGCAGCAAATCAAAGAGATTAGAAAATATAATATCTAGCTGAACTATTCACTTAACAGCAACTCAATAACAATTTGTCAGTGAATGAATGAAAGGCATGATTATCTCTGTCTCTCTCTATGTATATATATATATATATATATATATATAAACTCACATAGATGCATATATGTATATGCATTTACATTTGTGTGTTGGAGAGTGATAGCTAAATGGCATAATGGATAGAGCTTCAAGCCTAGAGTCAGGAAGATATGAATTCAAATGTAGCTTCAGATATTTACTAGTTATGTGAGCCTGAGCAAATCAATTCACCACTATTTGCCTCAGTTTCCTCATCAGAAAAATGGGGCTAATAACAGCACCTACCTCGAAGAGTTGTGAGGATCAAATGAGGTAATTGTAAATGGCTTTGCACAATGCCTGATGAATAGTAAATGTTATATAAATGTTAGCTATTATTCTTTAAAATATATTGCATTTTAAGATGGTTTGTTTATCTGCATCCAGAGAGAGGACTATAGGGTCTGAATGTTGATTACAACATAGTATTTTCACCTTTTTTGGTGGTGTTGTTTTTTGCTTACTTGTTTTTTTCTTTCTCTTTTTTTCTCTTTTGATCTCATTTTTGGTGCAGAATGATAAAGGTGGAAATATGTTTAGAAGAATTTCTAATGTTTAACCTACATTGGATTACTCCTTATCTGAGGGAGAGTGGGGAGAGAGGGAGAAAAATTTGGAACCTAAGTTTTTGCAAGGGTGAATGTTGAAACCTGTCTTTGCATGTATTTTGAAAAATAAGAAACTATTCTTATATAAAAAAAAACAGTATGTTTTTCTGATTTACTGATAACATGGTCATTTTGTTATACCTTTAATGTCACTCAAAAAATATTGGAAACTCGTAAAAGCCTAAGCTTGGAATTAAGGGTGGGGGGAGATGGTTAGAGATTGTCTACTACAACCCTCTCATTTGAGAAAACTGAGGTCCAGAAATGTTAACTGCCTTAAGGTCACACAGTAGAAAAGTTAGAATGATTTGAGTCTCAGTCTTTTGACTCAAAATCCAGCACTTTACACACATGCCATATCTTTCAAATGGAAATAATAAAACCCTTTGCCCTTGGCCAAATAAATGTATGATATTTATTCTAACCCATTTCATTCATATAATGTAGCTCTGTACCAATAGCAACCATAAAAGACAGGTCAAGATAAGTGTTATTGGAGTAGCACAAAATGCTATAGGCATTTTGGACATAATTACCAATCTTATTTGTTCTATTGACACCTACTTCCAATATTTTAGAATTGGGAGAATCTTTTCAATTTCCTCATTCAGATTGTGATACTCATCCTAGATTCAGGTTGCAGAATTCAGTTTAGGATTCAGTTCAGAATTCAGGTGGCATTTCTATCCCTAAGCAATCCTTAAGTTGTTTGCTGGGCATTCTATATTTCTATTGCCCACTAAATAAATTACGCTGTACAATATAGGTCCTAAATTTGAAATATTCTTTAAAATAGACTTGTTCTTGAAATGTGCACCAGGAAATCAATGTTCTACTCACTAGTAATAAACAGATTGCTCAAGACATCAAAGACTCAGTTTCCTGAACTTCATAATGAAAACATTGTAGATTTTAATTGTAATGATCCCTTTTCTAGTTCTAACATTCTGTTAAAGGAAGAAATAGAAGATTCATCCTGCCCTCAGTCTTTTCCTTTGGCATATTCACTTTTTCCTGATAGCAGGGAACAGGCCATCGTCATTGGATTGGGGGTTTTAGAACACCTGCTGTATTGTATAACAGCTGTCACTTCAAAGTCAGTCTGCTTCAATGGCAATTGCAGATTGCTCTAACTCTGGGCACTCACTCTCTGCTCTGGGGTCGTATCAGGCAATCACAGCGTAGCACAAAGTCAGTATCCAAGCCAATGTGAGTAATTTTCAGGGGCTACTCCAAAACATGAGGGCTTTCTCTTTTATTCTCCTCTACTTGAAGAGGGATTTAAAGGACCTTGTTCTATTCATGCTTCTCCTTCTTTCCAGGTACCCAAGGTATTGACAATGTGGTAAAAAACAAAACCAAACAAAAATAAAGAGGACAACAACATTTATATAGTGCTTTACAATTTGAAAAGCACTTGCCTCACAATAACCCAGTAAGTTAGGCTTTTAGGAAGTCCAAATACCATTCAGTTCAAGTTGTTCATTTACAATGTGTTAAGTGCCCATTAGGCAGCACCAGGAACTATGCTACATGTTGAAAATACAAAGACAGATGTGACATAAAACTTGCCTTCAAACATAATACAATCTATGGGAGGCTGGGATGGGGAGACAGGTATCTAATAGAGAGAAAGGGAGATAAGTAAAAAGGAGAAACAATTTCATAGTAAAATGAGAGCCAAGGAGAAAGTTCTTTGAAAAATTTGAGGAGGGGAGGAGCATTTTCCTTGACTGCAGCCAGAGTTTTCATGAAGGAGACAGTGCCTTCAATGAACCTTGAAGGAAAGGGATTGTTCTATGGTTTATTCTTATTCTAGTCCTCAAGTAATAATAATAAATTCCACATTTATAAAGTATTCAAAAGGTAAGAAAATGCTAAAAGTTTACATAGCATTAAAATCTTGTAAAGTTTGTTGATCGACATTTTTTCAGTAATGCCCAACTCTTTGTACTCCTACTTGGGACTTTCTTGACAGAAGATTTGTTATTTCTTTCTCCAGTTCATTTTACAGATGAGAAAATTGAGCCATACAGGATTAAATGATTTACCCAGGTTACAGAGCTAGTAAGTGTGTGAGACCAGATTTGAACTCAGGAAGGAAAGTTTTCTTAAGTTCAATCACTGGACTTTATCCACAATGTGACCTACAGTCCAATTAAAGCCTTAAAAAGATAGGCAATATGGTCATCCCTATGTCCATTTTACAGAAGGGGAAACTAAAACTCAGAGAGGTTAAGTAATTAGTCCAAAGTTACATAGCTTTTAACACATCATATTCACGTTTCCTGGTCCATATCCAGTGCTCTTTAAATATTTATATATAATTTATAAATAATAAAATTTATATTACATATAATTTATCAATTTAAAAATTATTTTATTATATTATAATAATATACTGTTATATATATATAGCTATACAAATATAGCATTTATTATGTGCCAGACACTGTGCTAAGTACTTTATTAATATTATTTCATTTGATCCAAACAATAACCTTGGGAGATTAATCCATTTTTACTTTGGAGGAAACTGAGACAAACTGACTTACCCACACAGGGTCACACTGTTGAAGACTGAATTTGAACTCAGTCTTTCTGATTCACAGTCTGGAGTTCTATTCCCTATGATGCTTAACTGCTTCATTATGCCTTCTCTCCAGCAAGGATAGTAGAACGCTTCTGTGCACACTACCTAAATATCTTGGACAGAAGACTCTCTGTGGGCTTGACCAAAGAAAAGTCATAATAGTGTCAATAATAGCTAACCTTGCCTCATGGCATTGCTTTGCTCTGTGCCCTCAATGCTCAACAGGAAAGGGTACTTTTGTATGGAAGTAGAAAAAAGGGAATTTTTATGGTTACTTAGCTAAAAGTATAAAGAAAGTTATTCTAGGTCCTGTCTGCCATGATGAAATGACTAAAATGGATGTCTATGCCCAATAACATGGTCTGACATTGCCAGCTCTGCTGAACAGAGTCCTCTTGCCACCTGTGTTAGTAAGGTATGGGAACTACATTCCCAGAGAATTAATGCTTAATGTTGGGCATATGTCACCCTGCTTCTGAATAGAGACCTTCCTGTTTCCTGGCATGTGCTCCCTTGCTCCATTCTTTCTTCTATCAAGGGCTTCTCCTTTTATGCCAAATACATCCTGACACTGGGATGGGAACAGGTTTTCCCCAGAAACAAGCTCTCATTCCAACTACTAATATCATTGAAATTGATCCATATTTACCTTATGGCTTTGAGACAGCACAATATAGAAGCCATAAAACTTGCCTTGGAGCTAGGAAGAAGTGAGTTCAAATACAGCCTCTAACATATTGTTGCTACACTTTCTAAAACATGCTAAATATTTAGTATGTGATTTATATATAGGAATATGGAGTACACACATCCATGTATATCAGTATGTGTGTGTAAGTTGTTGCTTTTCCTTTGTTTTTGAAGGGCACCAATGACATCATGAGGTGATATCTTGACTTAGACGAACTGGATTTAAGTGAAGCAAAGTTGCACAAAGCTGTCAGCTTGCATCTCAATTCTGAAATTATCGAAGTCCACTGGCAAGACAAAATCAAGACAATAGGCAACTGATTGGAACCCCAGTGGCTATGGATGATTTTGGCATTTATAGTGCTTGACCAAGCTCTAAACACTCCACAGTTTAGATGCTTCCATCACCTTCATGGCCATCGGAGCAAATTGTTCTCATCCATCTATTCTACCAGAGGATGTTTTCACATGCTCGGGGTAGACATCCTTCTAACTCACTTATGAGTTTGAAGTTTATCAGGCACCTTCAGACTCGTTTAGCCTGTTTGCAGAGATGGTTAGCCTAGGTGGGTCACTGCATGTACTACAGCTTCTTGGAGCCGCAAACGAGATTTGAGTGAAGGTAGACACCAAAGATGGATGAGCATTTCTGAAAAGGGCTTGACAGACCTACATATTAGAGGTGCTAATCCTCCCTGAACACCCCACATACCTCTCATTTATGTATAGATGATTATAATGAATATAAAATTTCAGCTTAATGGATTTTGGCATTTCTTCTCAGATTTTTTTTTCCTGTGAAATATTTTTTGCCCACTATAACAAGTATTTTAAATAAATATGAAAATCATTTATTCTGATTTCTCTTCTTAAAATGATTTTTTTTGCTCTTATCCTGTCCTGTATCTCAATATATAGAAGCAATAATAGGAGTAATTAATGTTTCACCGTTTCATTTCCAGTTATAAAATTAAAGTGTTAGATGATCAAATCCATCCAGTGTCTGCAATTAGTACCAGTTCTGCAGCTGCTCTCCTCTCCTTTGCTAGAATGCACCCTCCTTTCTTGGAGCTGTTGTTTTGTGTAATGCACGTGATGTTCAATCCTCAGAAAACGTCTTCCAAATAAATGTGGTTTCTTTTTTCTCTTCAAGGCCAAAATGGAGAGAAGCCATGTTGAGTTTTTCAGAATTAAAGTAACTCTTTTAGAGCCCATATTTGTGTCATAATAGATGGGATCAACAGCTTTGTCAGTCTCACTCATTCTTACAATATGCTTTCCAGATATTTAGATGTGTAAATGACAGGAAATGTCATGACTTAAGTACTATTTTTTTGTTGATGTTGCTGATGAGAGGATGAGCAATAATAGAGACACCTTGGAATTGTGGGGTTATCTATTAGGTCCCACAAAGATTTTCAGAAAAATTACATGCATATATTTTCAGGAAAAATACTGCCACAGCAATTTGGGGGTAGTTAAAAATGTATCACAACTCATATAGATTACTTAATATTTGAATAAAACACAGAGTCGTTTGTTAATCTGAGTCTCAAAGCTCTTTTGTCTATATGCTTAGATCCCAATGTCATTAATATGATTTTGCAAGCTTAAAAATATGACCATTATTGAAAAACACTTTCTACTAATGATACTGAATAAGACTTTCTTCATTGATAAAGAGCTTTTAAAAGTTAAATACTTTAACACCTTCTCAAATACACACATTTCAAATAAGATTAATAATTTTTATGAGTTAAAAGGTGTTCACTTAGCTCAATTGTTATTTTTTAATATTTTTTAAAGAGAAGCTTAGCTTTCTTTCAAATAAAATATATCTTAGTGTTTTATGGCTGTTATATTTCATGGTACATGCCTTCTTTTTTGGTTTACATTTTATAAAATATTAGCTTCATCTTAATATCAGTCACCAGGTCACAGGTCAAATACCTGATTGGATCCACAAAGCAGTCTTACACTATTTTTTGCTTCCTTCAAACTGGAGAGAACACTGATATCTAGAATCCACATCCTTCAGTATCACACAGCAATGTTCACTAAGTAACAATAAAAGGCTGCCTTACTTCCATTTAATTTTTCTACAGAACAATTACTATGAAAATAGGAATGTTTGATTATGTTATCTTTTTCCTTTCATGGAGTGATTAGGTTGGAAATGTTTAAATTTCTTTTAAAATTATGTTAGGGTATTTATTTATCTTTTATGCTGAACTTATCAAATTTAAAATGAGATAGTCATTTCCATATGCAAAGTAGAAGAAAAAAGGATTATATATGAAACAGTAGGTTTCTATTATTCTGTTATGTGCAACTTATATTTCTTTTTAAATATATATAATGTATGTGTATATGTTATATATATATATAATAAATTTAAGATGTAGCTTTCTTGGGTTTTCTGTTTAATTATGATTCTTTCTCTTCTGTTTTCCATACTTTTCTGTGCATTTTTCAAAGGCTTCAATGACTGTCTTTCTTTCATTTTTATTCTTTTTGTTTTTGCTGCCATATACCATCAATACCCCATTTTATTAAGAGCGGGAAAAACAACATCCTTGTAACACAAAGGAAAGTGTATTGAGATGATGGTAATTTCTGAAAAAAAAAAGTGAGAGAAAAATTACCATAAGCTCCTACACACTAGAGAGTATTAAGAGGATGCATTTGCATAGTACTTCTAATGAGTCCATTTCAAAGGGGGCAACACAGAGGAATGTGTGGGGGTAGGAAGATGAGAGACTATTTTCTTCTGGGAATAAATGCTTATTTATGCTTCCAACCAGAAGTCAAATTTTCTATTAAAGTTTCCTGGAAGAGTCATAAGAATGATCCTGATTTTTTTGACCCATAAAGTAGACTGGAAAGGCAATACGAATGGAGGATAGTGATTTGGCCTTATAGTCAAGAAGATCTATGTCCAAATACTACCTTTGACATATACTGTGGGTGATTCAGGGTAAATCACTTCATCTGTCACTGTCCAAGCAACTCTCTAAGATTTGAAGCACAGAAAAGTGGCCAAACTACATTAACAGAAGTTCTTCCTCAAAAATCTTCCAATATTGATGAAATCACAAGTCCAGTCCAAAACAAAAATTGTAATCTTGTGCAAGACAATTAGGGAGTGACTCAAATATTCAAGAACAAAAGGAAGCTTTGTAAATGGGAAATGTTTCCTTTCTGAACCTCAGTTTGCTCTTCTATAAAATGATAGAGTTGATTTAAATGTTTTCTAAGATTTCTTCTAACCTTAAAATTGATGATCAATACCTTTTAGTTTTGCTCCTGCATTCAGTTCCTAAACTTGACATTAGGAAAAAGCACATATTGAAATGAGCAGAATGTTATATTGGTCAGCATAACTAGAAGAAATGCATATGTATAAATAGAAGTGGACAGATAAGCAACTAGGTGTTCACTTATTCGTATAACTGCAATATGTATATGCTAACTTATTATGTGGCAGACACTGTGCTAGGTCCTGAACATGCAATGAATGGCAAATAACAATAACAAAAACCAAACAGAAAAATAAACAAAAAACAATTCCTGTCTCTTGGAGCTCACAGTCTCATAGCGAAACAACATACAAACAAGTTATATATCGGGGAAAAAAAACAGCTATTCTCAGAGGGAAGGCACTAACATTAAGAGATTCTTGTGGAAGATGCAAAAATGCACTGTGCAATATGTGGTTTTTGATCTTAGAGAGTTTATAGTCTAGTTGGAAAGAGAACACACACAATACACACACATATATACATATACATGTATGCATATATGCACACATATGTTTGTGTAGATATATATGTGTGTGTAGATATAGAAATACTAGAGAACATATGGCAGATGACAAATGATTGAGATAGATTTATGGATAATTGGATATTATGTAGGAATTAAGAAGAGTGAGTTCTTTTTGTAAATTAAGCGTTGTCATGTGTACTAGACTTGTTAGGCTTCTGAAAGAAGTTAGGAATTCAGAAAGAGGAGGAGAAGTTCACAAATATGTATGAGAAGAGGTGAAAAGGAAGATTGTGTAAACAGCATTGTAAGAGGATTAATTTGCTTGAAAGGTAAACTGGGAAGAGGTTGTGGACCTATCATGTCAATCTAAATAATATGGATGTCATTCAGTAGGCAATAAGGAACCATTGAATAGATTGTGATGTGATATTTCAGGAAATCTAATTTGATTTCAGTGTTCAGGATGGACTTGAAGCAAAAAGATGTAAACTAATGTTTCAAAACTATTGCAATAAAAAAACCCAAAATGTAACAAAAACTTGGATAGGAATGGAAAGGAAGAAAAAAGTGTATAAAGGAAAAATATTGCAAGAGAAATACTCAATATTTGAATATATTTGTTAGGAAAGGCATAGGGAACCATTAGGAGGAAGCTGGGAAAATAAGAGTAATATAATCAATAGTCTATAGTATCTGTAAAGGAAATTGAGAGGATGGGAGGTAGATGATGGATCAGCTTCTTCTTAGGATCTGATTTAGTCCCATTTGTATCTCTCTATCTTCTCTCAGTGATTATGAGCTTAATTTTCATCCCTAAGAAGCCAATTCCTAAATCTATGAAAGTAATTTTCACAATTTTCACATGTCAACTTCCTTGCAGAAAGATATCTATCTGATTATCCCGTGGACTTCACAAATTCCATACCCAAAATATATACCCATATATCAAAAAATTTAAATTCCACATTATCTCCCTTTCTCTCTACCCACAATAAGTTAGTATCTCAAGTTATGAGAGATTAGAATAAAATAGGGACAACTCAAGAGCACATGACATAAGACACAAAGAAATGTGGTTGACTTGATATGTATCCACAGTTGGAAAGCTCACTTTAAAGAGATCACAAATCTACAAAAATAAGAGAATAAATTTTCTCACTGTATCCACAGTAACCAAGCTTAATTATTATGCCATATATAATCATGAGAGGCAAAATAACCAATTGTATTATATTTAGTGCTTAAATCCTCTTTAAGAATTAAGATAAAATCTAAAGAAAACAATGGAAAACAGGAAGTCGACAGCAATGAATTGGATATCTTGACAAATCTCACTAAGCCATACTCCAAATGTAGTTTAATTACATGTGCTTTTGAAAAATGAATCATAAATTAGAAATAGTTCAACAAATATTTGAGTCCAAAACTAATCCTTTCTCTTGAAATATCCAGGTAATTATGGAAACAAAAAATGTTGAAAATAGTCTCAAATAACTTCCTCAAAAAATTTAGTAATCTGACCATAGATTCAGGAATTATAAATTAGAAGGATGCTTTTTAGTGCATTATTTCACAAGGCAATTGCTTAGCTTTTCATTTCATTTAATTATGGTGCTGGATAGATCTGGGAAGCTTATGAAATTTGGGTAGGCAGAAGCTTGTCTCTGATAGTTGTTCTATTTCCAATAGAACCTAAATATTAATTTCTTGATTAATAATGATATAATCACATATTATTATGACATTTTAAAGGTAAATAATACACTACTTAATCTATGGAGAAATGTTTTGATCGCCAATATGATCAAATTCATAGCTTAGGTCTATCATTAGGCCTTAGTATCTTAGTGTTGTTCATTTTTCAGTCATGTCTGACTCTTTATGACCCCATTTGGGGTTCTCTTGGTTAAGATATTGGGCATTATCACCCAGCCCTTTACCAGCATTGTTTTACCATCATTGTGGATACCTGCACTGTATTCACAGTATGTTTCAAATATAATCATGACAGGCAAAATAATCTATGGTATCATATTTAGTGCTTAAATCCTCTTTAAGAATTGAGATGAAATCTAAAGAAAACAATGTTGGAAGTTAAAGTTGGAAGGAAGTTTAGAGACTATATAATCCAATCTCCTGATTTGACAGATAAACAAACAGACTCTGAGAACTGAAGTGACTTGCTAAAGCCACACAGGTTATAAAAAACAAACAGAATTTAACTGTCTCTGACTCCAAAGAGAGAAATCTTTCCACTCTATCACACTAGGTTTCTTTGTTTACACACAATCTACCTACTATATACTATAAGCTTCATGAGATCAAGAATTGTGTCATTATCTATTATTTGTAGCTCTCTTAGAACCTGTACTTAGTAAAAACTTAATGAATGTTTGCTGAAATCACAAGGAAAGCCATAATACTAGAACCCAGGCTTGAACAGCCCACCTCTTCTCACTCACAATACTCTCTGTTTCAGTTGTAGAAAAAAGTTTGTTCACATAAAACTGAATGTCACTGAAAGTAGAAATGTTAGAAACAGACTTGTTATCAGATGTTCAAAAATAATAATAAAAGTCAAGGACCAAAAATATAATACTGTTATCACAAGAGAAAATGATAAAGAACAGAATTTAGACTAAAAAAAAAGAAAGCAAAGCATTCATTAAATTGGAGCACTAAAAATTAGAGTATAGACCTGTTTAGCATGCAAAACTCATGGAAGCAAAATCTACTGAATGGTTTGCATTTTATCTTTCTGACCTTTTTTATCTCCAGGAGACACAACTTTCCATGTAATGCTTACCACAACAGGGAAGTGCTATAGCTTTACAAGTAATGCTTCATGTGACTAGACACAAAAATTGAGCTGCCCTCAAAGGAAAAAATAAATGGTCACCAACTAGAGAAGTGGTCAAAATGTTATTCAAGAGCATGTCTGCACAGTAAACAGGGTATACATGTGAAACAAACTGAGTTTGAGTTGGAAATACTTCATAGTCCCTCTGTACAACATGAATCACACAAATGAAAATCATAAGAACTACTCATTCCCATTGGTATCTCAAAATAATTAAAAGAATACTCCTCATCTTTTCTTTAAAAAATAAAACAAAAAGAAAACATTTCCCTGCTTCTAGACTTCTAAATTTCCCTAAGAACATTGACCAAAATTCCAACCTCTCCTTTATTTCACCCATCCTATCACTTGCTAAGACTTGTCAATGCTACTCCGGAAACATCTCTCACATACATCCCTCCTGTTCTCTTCACTCACAGAGCTTCCATTTTAATTCAGTTCTCATCTGAATTACTGAAATAGATTCCTATTTGGTCTCTCTCACTGTCAAGCTATCCTCTACACCAGGATTTCTTCCCCCCCTCATGACTCCTTTTTGCCTGAGAAATGTTTACTTGCCCAGAGTATATAGATATAAAATAGGTATACAAATCAAACATTTACTGACTATAAATCATGAAGAAATTTATTTTAAAACAATTCTTTGTTAAAATTTTAATTTTATCTTTTATTAAAGATGAAAACAAATTTGCGTGCTAATGAGATGAATGTGCTTATTTATTTTTACATAAAGAATTAAATCTTGGTGGAATATTAGATAATTTTCACTATTGTCATTTTTTTTTACAATTTCCCTTATCCAATTACATAGTTTAAGAAACTTTGTTCTACCCAACCAAAGTAGAAATCTTATCTCACTCCCCTGTTAACCTCTAGAATAAAAAAAAACAAACCCTCTGTTTGGCATTTCTAAACTTTTCACCAAACTTGTTTCTTCATTGACTAATTTACTTACTGTGACTGATCTAGCTTTACA
This sequence comes from Myrmecobius fasciatus, assembly GCA_023553655.1. NCBI lineage: Eukaryota > Metazoa > Chordata > Mammalia > Dasyuromorphia > Myrmecobiidae > Myrmecobius > Myrmecobius fasciatus. The sequence goes on along the minus strand of JAJPUD010008908.1, from coordinate 15,412 downwards.
AAATTTTTATACATTATTCCCCTACATGTACTCTTTAGTCCAGTCAAACTGTTTTTCTTTTTATTCATCACATATATCATATCAACTTCAAACCTTTGTATTTGCTCTCCATTTTGTCTGGAAAGAATTCCCCCTCTTTGTGGTGACTTCTTAGAATTACTAATTTCTTTCAAAGTGCAGCTTAAATAAAATCTCCTTCATAAATTCTTTCCCAGCCAACTATTAGTGCCTTTCTTAAGAAGTTATCATTTTTATTTTTATATATTTTGTATATTTTAGGGGGTACAAGTTGTATTCCTTCATCCCAAAGCCAACCCTGGATAGAAAGTAAGTTCCTCAAAGGAAGGGATTATTTCATTTTTGCTCTGCACATCCAGAATCTTATAATCTGTGCACCAGGATGTTTCATATTTCATAAATGCTTTCTCAATGACTGATTAGGTTTATTTTTTTTCCTTTGGGATTTATCCTATCTTTCAATTTATGATGGTTCATTATATAACTGATAACAGCAACAATGATGCATGACCTTTGAAGGATGTCCATAACCTTGAATCATTTGGTATCATTTCTTTTTTATTATATTATTATTACTCTTACATGTTCAATCTGGGAAGAAAATAAATATTGAAAGTAAGAGTTTTTATTTCATCTGAGGAGTGAGTTTATCTGAGCATGTAATTAAAGGAAGCTTTAATAAACATGCAAGTGTAAGAAGGCACTTTTAAAATCTCTGCTTCATTTCCATTATGTATAAGAAGAAAGGAATCTAGAATGTTGTATTCTGATTCCTTAAGCCCCCAACTTGTTTCAAATTTAGTTGTTTCACCTTGAGTTGTGATTTTCCTTATTATTCTCTCAATTAAACCACATATCAAAGCTTAGCTAAAGACCAGAGTATGCAACTCTCCATAGTAATCACTTCCCAAAACACAACATTAATTCAGAAAGTGACTTGTCCCTGAGGCTTTTTTATTTATGGGCAAGATTCACTGGCTGGATCCCATGCCTGGAAATCTCCTTTTCATCTCTTCCTTCTAGTTTCCCAACTAAATGTCATCTTCTACAGGAAGCCCCTTCTGATCCCCTTTAAATTTAGCACCTTACCTCTGTTGATTACTCCTGACTTAAAGCCTGTGCTACATAATTAACTCTACATTGCCTCTGCCATTAACAGAGAGCTTCTTAAAAGCAAGAACTGTGCACTTAGTACAATGCCTGTCACATATTAGGTGCTTAATAAATGTGAACTGACTACTATGCTGTACTCATTGCAAACCCAGGATTAGCAGTTACATAACTTTTAATCCAGTCTTCTTTCTATCCAAAAGCAAAGAATTCTCTACCAATGATCATTTTTTTTTCTTCTGAGAAAAGTTAAAAGTTCATTAGCTCCGCCAGATCCCAAGTTTGTACTGCGTTATCACAGGAAAAAAAAATGTTATGGCCACATCAACTTTGAGAACTGACATCAAAGGAGGAAACCCAGTATGACTTAGGCAGCTAGAGCGACATCTACTACCATATTGCTAAAGTTTGCCAGGCATTGGATGTCTGAAATTTTGGCTTTCAGAATGAGTGTCACTTGTAGCATTCTCATTATGAAAGGATTTTAGTCACTTTTAAAATAGTCTTATTTTGTTAAATAACAAAAATGGTATATATATATGTTTAGGATGTTTTTTTTTAATTTTAAAAAGTCATTAATTCTGTTCTTAAAAAGAAATCATTATGTATCTAATACATAAGAAAACATTTTATTCACAACTTTGAATCATCAACACATAATTCTGATTAAAAAATATTTTATGGTCAACAAATGTTATATATTATTAATTACCTTTTTCAGGCCAAAAATTCGCTATGTTCTTCTAAATCAGTGGAGTCAAACAAATAGAAATGGATTCCTAAAGGCTGCATAGTAACTAAGAAAATCACAAATTAACATTATCCACCTTGTATTTTTATTTATTCTGTAAAAAATTTTCCAGCTACATTATAGTTTGGTTCTGGCCTGCATTTGGGAATTTTGCAAGCTGGGAAGTTGAAACTTTTGTGCAAGTTCAAAGTAAATACAAGATACTTGCCTCTATACCAAACTATGTTTTCTTTTCTTTTTTTTTAATGTTAATTATAATTATTAAATATATTTTTTTTATTTAAAGAAACTATAAAAACACCTTTCTCTTTAGAAAGACACCTCAATAATAATACCTTTGTTTTTTTATTCCTTTAAAAAAACTAAAATAATTTGACCTTTAAAATAAGACAGGAAATCTTTCCCAATAAGGCTTTAGTTAAGAATATATCTCTTTTTCTTTTACTATCTATCTATATTTTTGATTTTGGGGATTGAGCAAGCAAAGGAAAGATATTGTCAGTAGTTCACAGACATACTTGATTTTCTTTTCACACTATAAATAGAACTGCATTGTTGAAGACACAATACACAGAAAAGCTAACTAGAATACAATTCTTAGCTAGCTAAGAAGGAGGAAAAGGAAAGAAAAGGCCAGCATAAGGGGGAATGAAGGAAATACAATGTAAAGAAGATTGGATTCTGACTCAGAGAGACTAGAGTTCAAATCCCACCTCCAGCACTTCCTAATTAAGGTCTTTGAACCAGTGATCTCATATATAAAATTGTGATAATAATATCTACTTCAGAAGATTATTGTAAGGAACAAATGATATATGTGAGCTAATTTTTGAATGCTAAAGTGGAAGGTCAGCTAGTATTCTAATTCTCTCCCATGTGTAGTCATATCTGAAATCTACAGGTATAGAAATAAAGGGAAAATGAAGAACTGGGCAAATTATCAGGATGACAAAAGAAAGAGAGCCTGCAGAGTTTATTTTATTGGTTTCTATTGGTTGATTTCATTGACAATATGCCTTGGGTCAGTGTTTCACTTAAGTTGCCCAAAAGGATCTTCTAAAATGGAGAATCACACTTTTTCTAACCATAAATTATCCTAAACACTAAAATATTTGGGGCTGAAATTCTCAGTCAACTCTCAGTGCATTCTGAACCTGATCAAATGAATTTTATTAATACATAATATTAAATGGAAGCAGCACAAGTTGTTTTCATTGTGGTATAACTGCCATAAATGTTGAAATTATCAATATAGTGTAGTGTGGCACTAGAATATATATCCAGATCACCTAAGATGAAGGGACAAGTCTCTGGGAGAAGACGTTCATTATTCCCTTACAATGTCTGCATGTGGGGAAGTAGTCATATGAGAGCCTTCTCTCATTAGGTGATTCATATTCTCTTTTTCTTTGAAGTTCTCTTTTGTTTCAAAATGGCAGAATTTTAGTTCATCATTTCTGCTGCCTTTTAAAAATTTCCATTCCAACTCTTCTTCTTCTAATAAATATAAATGTGTTTCAGTGCACATATGCCTATATACAGATATAAGTTACAAACATGCACTTGTGGGTACACATATGTGTATTCATGAATATACATGTGTGTAATATATGTATATGTGTATTTTTCTCTGTATATATGTGTATATTCACTTATCATATCCTAATTTTTTTAATTCTTCATTTCCTTCCATTTCATTATTCAAGATAAACCCCAAATCCCTATGTATCTGCTTTTGGAAATGGCTAAATCTCTTCTTGGAACTGTGCCATTTGTTCTGTTTACTTACTCTATTGTATTACCCTCTTTTCTGATAAGTATTTCAATGACAGTAAACATTCTACCCAGTGACTTTAACTTTTCTTTTAAACAAGCCATATGAACTTACTTCAGATTTCTTAAAGAAGATCATTAAAAGCCATACATAAAAAAAAAGGTGAGAAGATAAGTCAGGATTGTGCCACTGGGTTAAGAAGAAATAGGAGTCACTTCAGGCTGACATTCATTAGATAGCAACCAAAAGATGAACATCATATATTAGCTGATTAAGTTCAAATGCACCCTGTAGAGAAAAATTACAAACTTTCACACTAGTTAATAAACTGTCCTACAAATTGCTCTTGCAAAAGATATGTGTTCTTAGTTATCCAATACTTGTTCTAAAGGACTCATAAGGCTTTCTATGTGAACAGTAAGCAACAAATTGAGATATGTTTATACAATCTAAGCAAAGTCAGTTAAATTCATTATAACTTATTAAATGAAGTCCCATGATAGACAAGATAGTAGAATAGTTGTTTTAAATATAATGCTTCAAACTAACAACTTGAAAATATGGGAATGTGTAGCAAATAATGAAAAATTAAGGCAAAATCAATAATATAAGAACACAAAGGTATCTCACAAGCTGACCTTACAGAATAACATCAGAGAACTAATCTTCCCCGGCATTAGTCCATTCATAAAGCATGCCTAGCCAGTGCAAGCAAACACACCACATGCTTACATATGTGTCTGGCAATTTTCAAAACTAATGGATTTTAGTATTCAATTGTAATAGAAGTACATTTTCCCTCCTCTCCTTCTCTCCCTCTGTTCTCTCCCTCCCTCTCTCTATTCCTTTCTTTCCTTTTCTTGGTTCTTTCCTTCCTTTCCTCCCTTCCTTCCTTCCTTCCTTCCTTCCTTCCTTCCTTCCTTCCTTCCT
>JAJPUD010008908.1:0-10819 GCA_023553655.1 Myrmecobius fasciatus | reverse complement strand
TTCCTTCCTTCCTTCCTTCCTTCCTTCCTTCCTTCCTTCCTTCCTTCTTGCCTTCCTTCCTTCCTTCCCAGTCAGGAAACAAGTCAGGCATTTATATGCCCCAATTAAAGATGGCTGATAATTTCCAAAATTAGGCATTTACACAAGAGAAAACTTGATATTAGAAGAGTGGAAGAAGAGTAAATCTCAAAACAACAAAGATAACTATTAACAAGTTACTTAGAATAGAAGGTGGGAAAAGACAAAAAGACTAGAAGAAAAAGAACTGGCATAAGCCTAATTCTTAAGCACTAAAAGTGAAATTCAGAGAAGAACAAGGAAAAGCAAAGTAAGAATTTTTAAAGCCACAATACAATGAATAAACTTTACACTTTAAAAGAAAGTGAAGCAAGAGCTTCCATTGAAAAAGAAAAGAAAAGAAATTTTAGGGACTCTCTCCAAATCATGGAAAAGCAGTAACAGATTAAACAAAAATAACTAAAGAATGAGAATGGATCTCCTTCCTGTCCCATTCCCTGCTCCCCCCACAAAAGATAAATTTAAACATTTCTAAATTGATCAACAACTTTTGTAGTCATTCAAGTGACAGGCTTTCAAGTAAGAAGGACATTCAATTCAAATAGGCTAGGGCTACTCTGAAGTCATGAATCATGTATTAAAATAGGATAGTCCAAAAAGGAAAAAAAAGACTGAATATATAGCCCATAATAACATATCCTATAACCCTGAGAATTATTTTCAACTTAAGAAGTAGACATTCAATAAAAATATCATTTAGAACATTTTTTTTCTTTTTCTTTTCTTTTTCTTTCTTTCTTTTTTTTTTCTTTTTGCTGAGGCAATTGAGGTTAAGTGACTTGCCCAGGGTCACACAGCTAGGGAATGTTAGGTGTCTGAGACCAAATTTGAACTCAAGTCCTCCTGACTTCAGGGCTAGTGCTTTATCCATTGCGCCACCTAGCTGCCCCCATTTAGAACATTTCTTAAAAATGTTAAAGGCCTACCTGTGTGACCCTGGGCAAGTCACTTAACCCCAATTGCCTTAGCAAAAAAAAAAAAAAAAAGGAGAACTCATGACTTGCAAAAAATCTTAATGGGACAGACATAAAAAAAGATAATTAAATATACTATCAAGAAAAGGTAAACAATTAAATTAACATCATCAAGCTTTCTCTCTTTCTCTCTCTCTTTAAGAAATTCAATTACAGGGCAAAAAAAAAAGAAGGGCAATAGGAATCTAAGAGGCTAAAGTTTTAATGGAATCAATGAGTAAGGAGAAAGGAAGAAAGAAAAAAATACAAATAATATCCTGTGGATATAAATACCAGACTTGCATACACAAACCTGTATCTTACAGAGGAGAATGAAGACACAAGACAGAAGCAGGTGGAAGATTTAAGGTTGGAAGTGATCATAAAATGAATATTATTGTTTTTTAATCTTTCAACAAGCTTGTAGTACTGGAGAAGAAAAGAAAAGGAGTAATATACAAGGATTGTAAGACAGGTTGGGAAGAGAGGCTTATCTCACCTTAGAAAGGAAAAGATAAAAATTTCATTATTCTTCCAGAAAAGGGGTGAAGATGGAGCTCTTTAGTGAGAGAAACTTTATAATGAGAGGATAAAGGGAAACAATAGATCACTTTCTCTGAACAGTGGTATGATTAGGTTTCATTCCTCTAAACAAGAAGGGATGTTTGTTTTCCCAGCTATGATTAGTAACCAGTATGATAGTGGGGGGGCGGAAGGGGGAGGCACAGATCCAGTTGTAAGTTTTCAGAAGGAAGAATGAACATGAACATACTTAAGGCAAGGGACAAAACTATGCTTTATGACATGATATAGATTAACTTCCAACACAGTTGATTTCTTCATTGGTAAAATGATTTACCTCACAGAGAGTCATAGCAGATGGAGAATGAGGTAAAATCTACTATTACACTAACATTGAAAAAGGGATAACAAAGGTAGAGCAGAAATACTTTGAAAGTGAAATTCCTTGGAGGTAAAGAGATAAACTTCCATTAATCCTCATTTTTCTGAACTTCTTCAGAATTTTATATTGTTAATATTTTTCCTCACTCCTATTACTCTCTTCTTCTGTTTTTGTTTTTGTTTTTTTTTGCAACCATACTTTTTTGTGGTTTTCATTTTACCTATCTCTTCATTCCTCAGGCTATTTTGCTGGATCATGTTTATGAATTATCTATGGATAGACTTTAAGGCTCAGTCTAAGATAACTTAGAAGATAGCAGTTTCAGTTGAGTAATGAGGTCAGAAGCCATACAGCAAAGAAATGAAAAATGAATGAAAGGAAATTAAGTAAAAATATCCAGAACAGATAATTTTTAGGAGTTTGGGAGGAGAGAGAGAGAAAAAGAGACAGAGACAAAGAGATAGAGAGAGACAGGAAGCAGACAGACCAGACATAGAGACAATCCGGAGAGATATTCAGAGTTGAGAGAAGATTATAGAGAAATATGTTGAAGAAGATGCAAGGGGATAAAATGAATGGTATATGTAGAGGGATTAGTTTTGGGGAGAAAAAAAAAACAAAGCCAGAAACATTAAGGATGACACCAAAGATTCTTTGAAATATAGATAATGGTAATAGAATGACTATGGCAAATTGCTTCTGTTTTTACAGAAAAATATGAGGTGAGATCCTTTGTTGAGAAGGTAGAAGAATGCTTTAGTTTCAGAATATGAAAGAGAAATGAGGAAATTTAGAACAGTGACTATGGGGAAAGGGATAGAAAAACAGTTAGGGAAGAATAAAACTATTGCTTGCCGAAAGGCCCAATTGGGATTGTCATTATTTATTGGAAATAGATCGTCAGCTCAGTTTTATAGCTTCAGGCACTATTCAGTAGCACTGGAGCAATAGAAGAAACTGATGGTAGGAATAATCCAGGGTTCAAGTTTCTAAAGACATAAATATTAGGATATTTATGGGGATAAAGAGGATAAAGGATATGAGACTAAAGAACAGTTTAATGTTGAACTTATTAACTAGAGGGTAAAAACTGGGAAGGAAGCAAGAGATTAGGGGTAATAACATAGGGAAATATTGATAGGGCTCTCCTATGAGCAATAGGACTGATTTTTTGGAGGTTTTTGCTGCTTGTTGAGCAATTAAGAAAAATAATATGGTGCTTTTATGTAGCTAAAAATGTTAGTGAATAGATGTCTGAAAAAATAAAGGATTACTCTTCTTGTTATTCTTCTAAAATGGATGTAATGCATTAATTTCAAATAAGTCCTTATAAAGAACTACAACTTAGATATTAGAAGATTTATTAAGGTCAAAAGTGCAGTTCATTCTTAAAACTATCTCTGCCTCTGAATATCAATTTGTATCTATAAAAAGGCAACTCGTCAATATGCCTTTGTTGTTACAATATTCTACTGAAATCAAATGTTTTTTTCATAATAATTATGATCAGCTGTGAATTCGTGTGCTTTTCTATTACTGCATTCAAAAAAAGATAAATCCATATGCTTTGGAAATTTAAAAACTCAGTATCATATATTGAAAGGCAGATTTTATGTAAATTTCACCTTATATTGATTTTTCCTTTCCATCATATTTATAGTGAAGTCAAGTCATGTGAAGAAAATCAATAACTAAGCATTAGGGAGGCACTGTTCATACAAGGCTTTATCACTACTTTGCATAACTATTCCTGATATTTTATTTCCCATCTTGTATATTGAAGCAATTTGAAAAATAGATAACTAAATAAATTAAATATTTTACCTATGAAGATTAAAAAAAGTTTAAATAGGTTCTTTCCATCCCCCCTCTATAGTTCATCTATAACAACTGCTTAAAACATATTATTCCAATTACTACTGACTAGAATGGCATAAGAGTGGTGTTTTACAAAGATATTTGATAGTCTGAAGGGTTGGTAAAATTAATCTCTCTCAGATTTTAAATTCTTAGCAATCTATATATATTCAGTAAAACTTATCTTGAAATAGGTTATAGATTACTGAATTTTTTTTTTTTTTTGCTTTTTGCTGAGGCAATTGAGGTTAAGTGACTTGCCCAAGGTCACACAACTAGGGAATGTTAAGTGTCTGAGACCAGATTTGAACCCAGGTCCTGCTGACTTCAGGGCTGGTGCTCTATCCACTGTGCCACCTAGCTGCCCCCGATTACTGAAATTTTAAGACATTAAAGACCACCTAATAAAGCACAGAGTAGTTTTTATTTGATTTGTTGGATAAAGTATCCAAATCAAAGAAATCACCTCACTGAATAATTAAGATCTTTATGTTTTTGGACAGGGTCTTTGACTTTTGTTAAAATGAACTACACTTGGGTAAGATAAGGCACTAAAATTTATCATGAAATTATACCTTATTACAAATAAGTTTATCAGATCCTCATTTAAAAATAGATGTTGATAGATAAACAAATTGAAGATATTTTGTAGCTATGTAGAAGTCAAATCAAGGGATATACCTAAGAAGGGAGGGGAAAAAAAGATGCTAAAATATTTGGAAATCCTTATCCAATTTATTATTATTATTATTATTATATGCCTTGCATATGATGCTATATATTATACAAATAACTAAAGTCATGGAAAATCCAATATTAATCATTTTAATTTATGTATACTACCTAAAATATCTATTTTTAAACTATAGTTTTTTTCCCATAAATGTTTTCAAGGGAACTTCTAGTTTAACACAATAAAAATTTTGGATGATGAAATTAAGTTTTTGATAGTTAACTGAATGGTTATGTTTCCTTATCAGTACTGGTTTTGGATCTTTTGTGGATTTTTTTTTTTTTTTTTTTTTGTGAAGCGATTGGGGTTAAGTGACGTGTTCAGGGTCACACAGCCAGGATCTGTTAAGTGTCTGAGGTTGGATTTGAAGGCAGGATTGATCTGATTCTGGGGCTGATGTGCTATCCATTGTACCATCTAGCTGCTCCATGGACCTACATCTTTTGGTTCCACACATTGCTAACTTTAAATTATAAAGACCAACTACTATACTTTCTGGGGTAAGCAATTTTATGCACTACCTCTTGTTCTAATGAATTTATTTATTAAACCAAAGCTCTTCATCAGATTTTTTATTGTCTATTATTCTTATTGTAATTCAAGTTCTGACTTATTATGACTGGTTCAGCACTCTCAAGCCAAAGATTATTTGTTTCTACTTCTCTGTATATTGCTCAAAGTAATATCTTACCAAAATCAGCTTCATCTCACCTTATTCCCAATCTCCCAGGGATTGCTGTCTTCATCAAATTTTACAGAGCCAGGTTCTTATCAAATTGCTCTCTTGCTTGAGTGGTAAACATCTGAACATTCAGAACTGCATGAAAAACAAACCTACTACTTTTATGTTTGCTCAATATGTCTCTCTGCAAGACTAACTGAGCAGAAAATGTTACTGAAATGGTTTTCAAAGTTATTTTGCATTACCTGAAACTCAAGACCAGAGATAGAGGTCAAAGCAATGTCCTAGTTTTTTTGTTATATTGGTGTAAAAAATTTGGGAGAAACACTAATAACAACCTTAACTCAATGTAAGAGATAAAAAAAGGAAAACAAGGTATTTTAGCCACATCATTACACTAGGCCTCAAAATAACTGTAAAGAGTAAATTCTTCATATAGTGTGCTTCAATTTCATTGTCTACACAATGACCTTTGTATCCTCTTATATTTATATTTCACATTGCAGTTGCTAAAAGGGTATCCCATAAATTATTACACAAAATCCTCGAAATAATCTTTAGAAATAGCAGGATAGTAATTATTATAATCATTTTACCAATAGGCAAATGGAGAGTCAATGTTAAGTGAATTAAGTGACAGTCACATGAAAGTAAGTGAGAAACCTGTAGAAGAACTAATTTTGTGGACCAGGAAACTGCAGTGTACATAGCTAATTCTAAACGGAATCTCAGATTATACCCACAATTTCTATGGTAGACCTTCAAAATTTCCCATAAACTATTAGACTTCTGATACATATTAAAAGAATATCATGACATATCTGAGTTCCAATCATTAGTCATATTTTTCTCTCCAAATTACACTTGACACACTATACAGAGTGCCAACTGCTTCAATGAAAAGGTCTTTTAACCAGAGTGACTGTCATAAATGTAGATAACACAGAGTAGCTTGCTGAATATTCAAAGAATAATGAATTTACTAGTAATTTGGGGGTATATCAAATTTTCAATATTTCACTCAGAGGCAGTGAGATCCATTTAATTCTAAACATTCAGAACTTCTGGAATTTGAATGTGTGGGTGTTCTAAGTTGGATAAGTACCTAATTTTCTGTTAAGAGTAACTTTCACTGCCAGTATAATGTCAAAATACTTTGTTCAAATTCCTAAAAATTAGGTGAATTTGTTTTATTTTTTGATATTTATTTAAATGATTAACTCCCCCCCCCTTTACAATAGTTGTTATGGCATTATAAATATATATTCCTTGAACCTTAAGGAGAATACCTGATAAATAGATACCTGTAAGATCTGTATCCAAGACATGAAGAATGAAAATAATGAAAGGTGGCTAACATGGAAATATTTTTTGCATGACTTAACATATATAATTGATATCAAATTGCTTGCCTTCTCAAGAAGAAAGAAGTAGGAGAGAGAAAGAGAGGTTGGAACTTACTTGTTTTTTAAAGAGTATTCAAAAATCTGTACATCTTATTAGGAAACAATGAAATAAGTGAACAGATAATACATAATAATAATTAAATATTCATCCATTATTTTATCAAACTGCCCACAGTAAAATTTCTACTACACTGCTTCATCCTGGCTTGGAATGTCACCCTTGATTTTAAAATGTCTTGAGTAATAGCATAACTAAATTCAAGTAGCTCAATTACAAAAATTCATGAAACCATTTATGAAATACATAGAGTCTACAATACCTGTCAGTAAAGAAAGTATCCATATGGATGAACGTGTAAGTTCTGAAATAATAAAATATTCAAATATAGATTTGGTTCTTGTAACAAAATATAGTTTAACTCTCAGATCTGTGGAGAAATAATGGATTTGTGGCCAAAGAACTAAAAATCATTACTGAACAAAAAAAAAATAGATAATTTTGATTATATTAAGCTAAAAACTTTTTGTACAAACAAAACTAATACAGACAAGATTGTAGCAATAAACTAAGAAAACATTTTTACATTCAAAGGTTCTAATAAAGGCATTATTTCTTTTTTTTTTTATTTTAAGCTTTTTATTTGTATAACATATGTATGAGTAGTTCCCCCACCCTGATCTTTACAAAGCTTTCCAATACAAATTTTACCCCCAGTCCCTTCCCCTACCCTAGATGGCAGGAAGTCCACTACATGTTAATAGTGTTGAAATGCTTGAGAAGTTATGCAAGAAAAATCCTATCTACAAGAAAAAAAAGAATCAGAGAAAGGCAACAAAATGCAAGCAAATGTCAATAGAGATCATGAAAATGTGACATTGTGGTCCATATTTCATGTACCTCTTTCTGGGTGTATATGGTTTTCTTCAGTGAACAACTGGAACTGGTTTGAGACAATTCTTTATTGCAGAGAGCCATGTCCATCAGAATTGATCATCATGTAATACTGTTGTTGCTGTGCATGATGATCTCCTGGTTCTGCTTGCTTCACTCAGCATCAGTTCATGTAAGTCCCTCCAGGCCTCTCTGAAATCGTCCTGCTGGTCGTTTCTTACAGAGCAATAATATTCCATAACATTCATATACCATAATTTATTCAGCCACTCTCCAATTGATGGGCATCCCTTCAGTTTCCAGTTTCTAGCCACTACAAAAAGGGCTGCCACAAACATTCTTGCACAGGTGGGTCCCTTTCCCTCCTCTAAGATCTCTTTGGTATATAGGCCCAGTAGAAACACTGCTGGGTCAAAGGGTATGCACAGTTTGATAACTTTTTGAGCATAGCTCCAAATTGCTCTCCAGAATGGTTGGATCCGTTCACAGTTCCACCAACAATGTATTAGTGTCCCAGCCCTCCCACATCCCCTCCAACATTCATCGTTATCTTTTCCTGTCATTTTAGCCAATCTGACAGGGGTGTAGTGGTACCTCAGAGTTGTCTTAATTTGCATTTCTCTGATCAATAGTGATTTGGAGCAACTTTTCATATGACTAGAGATGGTTTTAATTTCATCATCTGAAAATTGTCTGTTCATATCCCTTGACCACTTATCTATTGAAGAGTGGCTTGAATTCTTATATAAATGAGACAATTCTCTATATATTTTAGAAATGAGGCCTTTATCAGAACCATTAAATGTAAAGATGATTTCCCAATTAGATGCTTCCCTCCTAATCTTGTCTGCATTTGTTTTGTTTGTACAGAAACTTTTTAACTTAATATAGTCAAAATTATCCATCTGGTGTTCAATTAGGAGTTCCAAGTCTTCTTTGGACATAAATTTGTTCCACCTCCACAGGTCTGAGAGATAAACTATATTACATTCCTCTAACTTGCTTACAAAGTCCCTCTTTATATCTAGATCATGAACCCATTTAGATCTTATCTTGGTATGTGGTGTTAGGTATGGGTCAAGCCCTAATTTCTTCCACACTAGTTTCCAATTTTCCCAGCAGTTTTTGCCAAATAGAGAGTATTTATCCCAAAAGCTGTGGTCTTTGGGTTTATCGAACACTAGATTGTTAAGGTTAATGCCTAGGTTGTCCTGATAACTTATCCTGTGCCACTGATCCACTGCTCTATTTCTTATCCAGTACCAAACGGTTTTGATGACCGCTGCTTTATAATATAGTTTTAGATCTGGTATAGCAAGGCCACCTTCATCTGCCTTTTTTTTCATTAATCCCCTTGAAATCCTTGACCTTTTGTTCTTCCAAATGAACTTTGCTACTATTTTTTCTAGATCTGTAAAATAATTTCTTGGGAGTTTGATTGGTATGGCACTAAATAAGTAGATTAGTTTGGGTAGTATTGTCATTTTTATTATGTTTGCTCTGCCTACCCATGAGCACTTAATATTTTTCCAATTGATTAGGTCTGATTTTATTTGTGTGGAAAGTGTTTTGTAATTTAGTTCGTATAGTTTCTGACTTTTCCTTGGCAGATAGATTCCCAAATATTTTATCCTATCATCTGCTATTTGGAATGGAATTTCTTTTTGTATCTCCTGCTGCTGAACTTTGTTGGTAATATATAAAAATGCTGATGATTTATGTGGATTAATTTTGAATCCTGCAACTTTGCCAAAGTTGTGAATTGTTTCTAGTAGTTTTTTAGTTGAATCTCTAGGGTTCTCTAAGTATACCATCATGTCATCTGCAAAGAGTGATAATTTGGTTATTTCATTACCTAGTCTGATTCCTTTTATCTCTTTTTCTTCTCTTATTGCTAAAGCTAACATTTTTAATAAAATATTAAATAGTAATGGTGACAGTGGGCAGCCTTGTTTCACTCCTCATCTGATTGGGAATGGTTTTAGTTTGTCTCCATTACATATGATGCTTGCTGATGGTTTTAAATAGATGCTACCGATCGTTTTAAGGAAAAGCCCATTTATTCCTATACTCTCTAGTGTTTTTAATAGGAAAGGGTGTTGGATTTTGTCAAAGGCTTTTTCTGCATCTATTGAGATAATCATATGTTTTTTGTTAATTTGGTTATTAATATAATTAATTATGCTGATAGTTTTCCTAATATTGAACCAGCCCTGCATCCCTGGTATAAATCCTACTTGGTCATAGTGTACTATCCTGGGGATGACTTTCTGTAATCTCATTGCTAAAATCTTATTTAAAATTTTTGCATCAATATTCATTAGGGAAATTGGTCTATAGTTTTCTTTCTCTGTTTTTACCCTACCTGGTTTAGCTATCAGCACCATATCGGTCTCATAGAAGGATTCAGGCAGTATACCTTCTGTCCCTAATTTCTCAAGTAGTTTGTGTAGTATTGGAATTAATTGTTCTTTGAATGTTTGGTAAAATTCACATGTAAATCCATCTGGCCCTGGAGATTTTTTCTTAGGGAGTTGGTTAATGGCTTGTTCTATTTCTTTTTCTAATATGGGACTATTTAAATAATTTATATCCTCTTATGTTAACCTCGGCAATCTATATTTTTGTAGATATTCCTCCATTTCATTCAGATTTTCAAACTTACTGGCATAAAGTTGGGCAAAGTAACTCCTAATTATTGCTTTAATTTCCTCTTCATTGGAGGAAAGTTCTCCCTTATCATTCTTGAGACTAACAATTTGATTTTCCTCTTTCCTTTTTCTTATCAAATTAACTAAAGGCTTATCTATTTTGTTAGTTTTTTCATAGAACCAACTCTTAGTTTTATTTATTAACTCAACAGTTTTCTTATTTTCGATTTTATTAATTTCTCCTTTTACTTTTAGAATTTCCAATTTGGTATTTAATTGAGGGTTTTTAATTTGTTCTTTTTCTAGTTTTTTTTAATAATAAGCCCAATTCATTGATCTTTTCTTTCTCTATTTTATGCAAGTAAGCATCTAGAGATATAAAATTGCCCCTTAAAACCGCTTTGGTCGTATCCCACAAATTTTGGTATGTTGTCTCCTTATTGTCATTCTCCTGGATGAAATTATTGATTGTGTCTATGATTTGCTCTTTCACCCATTCATTCTTCAGGATTAGATTATTTAATTTCCAATTACCTTTTGGTTTATTTTCTCCTGGCCTTATATTGCATGTGATTTTTATTGCATCATGATCTGAAAAGGATGCATTTACTATTTCTGCCTTTCTGCATTTGATTTTAAGGTTTTTATGCCCTAATACATGGT
>JAJPUD010008907.1:0-81677 GCA_023553655.1 Myrmecobius fasciatus | reverse complement strand
TCTGCCTACCCATGAGCACTTAATGTTTTTCCAATTGATTAGGTCTGATTTTATTTGTGTGGAAAGTGTTTTGTAGTTTAGTTCATATAGTTTCTGACTTTTCCTTGGCAGATAGATTCCCAAATATTTTGTCCTATCATATGTCATTTGGAATGGAATTTCTTTTTGTATCTCTTGCTGCTGAACTTTGTTGGTAATACATAAAAATGCTGATGATTTATGTGGATTAATTTTGAATCCTGCAACTTTGCTAAAGTTGTGAATTGTTTCTAGTAGTTTTTTAGTTGAATCTCTAGGGTTCTCTAAGTATACCATCATGTCATCTGCAAAGAGTGATAATTTGGTTTCTTCATTACCTACTCTGATTCCTTTTATCTCTTCTTCTTCTCTTATTGCTAAAGCTAACATTTTTAATACAATATTAAATAGTAATGGTGACAGTGGGCAGCCTTGTTTCACTCCTGATCTTATTGGCAATGGTTTTAGTTTGTCTCCATTACATATGATGCTTGCTGATGGTTTTAAATAGATGCTACTGATCATTTTAAGGAAAAGCCCATTTATTCCTATACTCTAGTGTTTTTAATAGGAAAGGGTGTTGGATTTTATCAAATGCTTTTTCTGCATCGATTGAGATAATCATATGGTTTTTGTTAGTTTGGTTATTAATATAATTAATTATGCTGATAGTTTTCCTAATATTGAACCAACCCTGCATCCCTGGTATAAATCCTATTTGGTCATAGTGTACTATCCTGGGGATGACTTTCTGTAATCTCATTGCTAATATCTTATTTAAAATTTTTGCATCAATATTCATTAGGGAAATTGGTCTATAGTTTTCTTTCTCTGTTTTCACCCTACCTGGTTTAGCTATCAGCACCATATCGGTCTCATAGAAGGATTTTGGCAGTATACCTTCCGTCCCTATTTTCTCAAATAGTTTGTATAGTATTGGAATTAATTGTTCTTTGAATGTTTGGTAGAATTCACACGTAAATCCATCTGGCCCTGGAGATTTTTCTTAGGGAGTTGGTTAATAGCTTGTTCTATTTCTTTTTCTAATATGGGGCTGTTTAAATAATTTATATCCTCTTCTTTTAACTTGGGCAATCTATATTTTTGTAGATATTCCTCCATTTCATTTAGATTATCAAACTTACTGTCATAAAGTTGGGCAAAGTAACTCTTAATTATTGCTCTAATTTCCTCTTCATTGGAGGAAAGTTCTCCCTTTTCATTCTTGAGACTAACAAATTGATTTTTCCTCTTTCCTTTTTCTTATCAAATTAACTAAAGGCTTATCTATTTTGTTGGTTTTTTCGTAGGACCAACTCTTAGTTTTATTTATTAATTCCATAGTTTTCTTATTTTCAATTTTATTAATTTCTCCTTTTATTTTCAGAATTTCCAATTTGGTATTTAATTGAGGGTTTTTAATTTGTTCTTTTTCTAGTTTTTTTTTTAATAATAAGCCCAATTCGTTGATGTTTTCTTTCTCTATTTTATGCAAGTAAGCATCTAAAGATATAAAATTGCCCCTTATAACCGCTTTGGCCGTATCCCACAAATTTTGGTATGTTGTCTCCTTATTGTCATTTTCCTGGATAAAATTATTGATTGTGTCTATGATTTGCTCTTTCACCCATTCATTCTTCAGGATTAGATTATTTAATTTCCAATTAACTTTTGGTTTATTTTCTCCTGGCCTTATATTGCATGTGATTTTTATTGCATCATGATCTGAAAAGGATGCAATTACTATTTCTGCCTTTCTGCATTTGATTTTGAGGTTTTTATACCCTAACACATGGTCAATTTTTGTATAGGTTCCATGGACTGCTGAGAAAAAGTAAACTCTCTACTGTCTCCATTCAACTTTCTCCATAGATCTATCATACCTAACTTTTCTAACAATTGGTTTATGAGGACTGATTATTGAAAATAGAGAATTGAGACAGGGAGTCTGATTAGCAGGTTCTTGTGGTAATCCAAGTAAGAGCTGATGAGGCATTGGAATTAGAAGAAGAGTCAGAAGTTAAGGATGACACTGAGATTGCAAATCTGAATACCCAGGACAGTGGTAGCTTTAAAATAAATATAGAAATTAGGAAGAAGGATGAATTCTATTTTGACAATTGAGTTTGAAATGTTTGTTGAAAATTAATTTAGAAATATCCAGTAAGCAGCTCATGATGCGGGAGTAGAACTCAGGACAATTATAAGGACTAAATTATAGATTTTTGGAATTATTTTCCATATAGATTATATTTGAATCCATAAGAACTAATGGGATGAGGAGAGAGCCAGAAATAGAGAAAGAGACAGGGAAAGAAAAAGAAAGAAAGGAGGGAGAAAGAGACAGAAACAAATAAACAGGGGCAGAAGGGCAGAGACAATCAAAGAGAAATAGTGAGACACACACTCACAAATAAATGCATAAAACAGAACCTTGTAGTATACTCACAGTAAGGAAGCAGTACATGGATGATAAGGAATAGAGAGGCAGATAAGAGGGGGATCAAGGAAACAGTATAAGGAAAACTCAAACCCATAGAAAAGAGGGAATCCTGTAGGAGTTGTCAGTTAATCAAACAATGAGAACTGAGAAAAGACCATTGGGTTTGGCAGCTAAAGGATTACTTGCAACTCTGGAGAAAGCAATTTCGGTTGAATTGTGAGGTGGGAAGTCAGAGAGCAGCAGTTGAGAATTAAGTGAAAGGAGAAATAATGGAGACAATAAGTCCAGAGTACTTGTTCTAAGAACGACTCTAAAAGGTGAGAGACATAGAGGATGGAATTTGAGGGGATAATAAGGTCAAGTAAAAGTTTCTAAAGGGTGGGAGAGGCCTAGACATGTTTGAGAGTGTCAGGCAAGAAAGCCATTACATAGTGAGAGACTTAAGAAAGGTGGATCGAAGGTGATTGTGGGAACAAACTGCCAGGGGAGAAGAGAAAGGGTTGATCTTGGAGGGGAGATAGAAAATGGGTAATGATGTCAAAGGGATTTGAGATAAATACTAGGGAAGAACAGGAATCTCACACCAAATGTTTCTATTTTCTCAGTCAAAAAGGAAACAAAGTCTTCTGTTGATGGAATGTTAATGTGAAGGGTTTAAAGAAAGAAAGGGAGGTTGAAAAACAAAGTAAATCATTTGGAGAGTCAAAAAATTGTCTTGTATCAATGAGAGCCTAGTTAAGTTTTAAAATTTGTATCCAATATTTGTATCTACTCAGTACAGAGTAATAGGCAATAATAGACACCTAGTTGCCTTCTTCTTCAAGCCTTCAAGATCTCCCTATATTTTGTTTCCAGAAGAGGACTGGAGACATTCATTGTTCTGAACCAGCCCTCCCAAGCTTCTCTGCGGTCATTCAGAAACCTTTCCTTCTGAGGTTCATCCTATCCAAACATGCTACCATATCCAGATTCTCCTGGTAATTATCTACTGGTTCATATGTCTTTTCTTTTACATGTAGTTCATTACTTAACTCATGGTTTTCCTGAATCCCTGCCCTTTACAAGGACACTGAAAAATACATATGTATATTCCTTCAAACACCTTCTACTTCCAGTCCTTCTGTGCCTATGACCTACACTTTCACTCTACCTCAAAAATTCTCAAAGGTGGCCAGCACCATACATAACAAGAGAATTCCAGATTTCATATGGAAGAAGCCTTGAATCTCTTCTATGTCCCTAATTTTACAGATGAGAAAACTGAGACTCAGAGAAGTTAAATGACTTTGTCCAAGGTCACACATCTAATCAGTATATGAGGTAGAATTTGAACTCAGGTATTCTTGATTCCAGATCTAGCCCTCCATGATCTATACCATGTTGCCACTAATTCAGAGCTATGAAATTCTTCTATCTCCATCCTAACCCATTATGAATCTATCTCTCCCTATACATCACTCCTCCTAAACCTATTTTTCCTATTTACCATACCCTATAATTCTTCTAGATGTCAATGACCTCTAACCCTGATCTGATTTCAGGTTTCTCCTTTTCCAATCTTAAACCCTCTATTCTCAAATCTCTTGCTGCCTTGTCCTATCACCTGTCATAGCTTTCCAAATCCCAACCCTGGGTTACTCTTGAATATCTTTTTCCACTTGTACTCAGAGTATTACTGAAAGGTGATTAGAGGAAATCACATTATTATATTGACTATTGTTGTTATTGTTCAGTCAGTCAAGTCTGACTCTTTGTGACTCTGATGGACCCTTCCATCCAAATGGTTTTCTTGGCAAAGATATTGGAGTGGTTTGCCACTTCTTTCTCCAGCTCATTTTACAGATGAGGAATCTGAGGCAAGCAGGGTTGTCACTTGATAAAGGTAACAAGCTAGGAAATATCTGAGGCTGGAGTTCAATTCAGATCTTCTGACTCCAAGCTCAGCTCTCTATCCACTGAATCACCTAGCTGTCTCCTCCTTCAAGTCTATAATCTTGTTCAGTAGGTACTGGTAGTTTTGAAGGTTAGGGATTTGGGATCTTAGAAGGAAGATCTTGTAGACCTCCATGATATCTAGGAGATGGAAGGAACACAGGAGAAGCTCTAAGATGAAGGGGATATCCTAATATTATAAAAAGTGCTCCAAGGGCCCAATGATGGAGGTGGACAGAGTTTGATTGGGAGCATTAGAACTGAGATAGATAGGAAGTGGTAGCTCTTTCTTACTAGGATTGGGAAAATAAGAGGTGGGAGTTTGGTATCCATGAGACAAGAAATAGGGAGCTGAGTAATGATGAAGCTTTACTGGAGATTCTTCCTAAAGCTGATGATGTTGGCTGAGCTTTCCCTTCTGTCCCCTTACTAAAGTAGAGGGCCCAGTAGCTGGCACAAGAATATTACAGGGTCACAAGTGGGGTTTTCTGGAGCGGTTAGCAGTCAAATGGATCTACATGAAGGCCTTCAGTAGGGTTGAGGGTGAGGTGAGTGGTAGAATGATAGCAATGATTAAAAATTATTAACATTTCACTTTACCCCGGAACAGGTTTGGTCATTAATTGGGAGACTGATAGACATTCTAAATCTAAACAAAGTATCCTCTTTCTCAAATTCTCCTTCAAGAAGTGGAGCTGAGGTAAAATACAGGTAGAGCTGCTCTAGGCCAAAGTAGTTTGTGCTTAGAATCTCTTGCCATTAATTTTCATTACTCAAACAGTCATTAAGTGAGACTAAACCTAGGGTTTGTTTTCTTTTTCCTGTTCAGTTTTTATTACCACCCCCTGATTGATCATTAAAAGGCAATATAGTACCAATTAACCAGAGACACATACATGACAATTACACCTCAGAGACATGACAAGGCTAAACAACACAGTCACACAAGTGAAATAATCTGACAGGGATTGGAAATTCAAGTATAAGCAACAATACATCCAATTAGCTCCCCAGGAAGCACTGTCTGAATTTCAAAACATCTGGATAGGATCCATTGTAAGGGAGGAGGCAGAACTCTTTAAATCCAAGGGCCTAAAGTTGGGTAAACTATCCACCTTCACCAAGATGGAATTGAAGTAATTATTTGGTTTTGGATTTTGACTGGATTTGAGATTAGCATCTTCTGTCAATGCAAATGACAGTTTTAAATAGGGAAGTTAGATGGTGCAGGGGATAGAACACAGGGTCTGAAGTCAGGTCAGATCTGAGTTAAAATTAAGCCTCAGACATTAATTAGCTGCATGACCCTGGACAAGTCACTTAATCTTGTTTGTCTCAGTTTCCTTGTCTGTAAAATGAGCTGAAGAAGGAAATAGCAAACTGCTTTTGTATTTTGCCAAGGAAACCTCATTCGGGGTTTTGATGGTTTCAGAGTTACCTGAAGTGATAGCAAGTATGTAACTAAAGTGATTCACCCTGCATATGCTAAGAAAGAATGGATATGGAGGCAAACCTACATCTTCCTGGTTCTATTGCTAATTCATTATCCTCTAGCTCACAATAATTCTCTGAATGATCATTCTTTACCTTTATATTATTTTTATCATCTATCCTTCCTGCTCCCTTTACCTTTCCCCTCACCTCATTAATTTTGGGCATAAGTACTTTCTCCTTTATATGCTAATCTTTGTACATATACCTTTGGTTTCATTCTCTCCCATTTTTATTTTCCTTTGGCAGATTTTCTCTATTATCATCCCTTAGCTAGAAGCAACTAGATGGTATAGTAGATAAAGTACTGAGCCTAAATTCAAATCAAGCTTCAGATATTTGCTAGCTGTGACTCTGAGCAAGTTATTTCACCTCAGTTTCTTTAACTCCCTTCCTTTCCTTCCCTTCCTCACTTCCTCCCCTCTCTTTCAAAACTTTCCCTCAATACAAACTTCTTTCCTGAGGCAGTAGATGGCACAGTGGATAGAGCACCAGCCCTGAAGTCAGGAGGACATGACTTCAAATATGCTCTCAAACACTTAATACTTCCTACCTATATGACTTTGGGCAAGTCACTTAACCCCACTTGTTTCAACAAAAACAAAAAGGAGGTGTAGGGAATGAGCAAATTCCTTTTCTATTGCCTAGACATATACCCAAGCCTCCTCCATCCTTGAAAAACAAACAAAAATCCTCACTAGATCCTACTGTCTGGACAGATTTTTGAAAAAGATTTCTACATAATGAGCTCACTTCTTTCTTCTCCATGTCTTATTAAGCCTGGCCAATTTGACTTCAAAACTCATTCAACTGAGATTGCTAGGTTCTCTCCTGAGCTTTAGTCACTGTCTATTGGATACTTTTAGCTGAATATACCACAGGCATCTCAAACTCATCATATCTAAAATACATGTCTCTAAATCTATTCTACTTTCAAACTTCTTTAACTCTGTGGGCAGTGCCACCAACCTCCCAAATATTCAAGATCAAACCCCCAATGCCATCCTTGATTCTTCATTCTCATTCAGCCCACATATCCATCAGTTGCAAATCTTGTCACCTCTGGCAATATGGGAAACATTTATAGATAGATGTGGAAAGACTTTCTCTGAGGCTGACAGGAGCTTCAGGGATTAAAGGAAAGTCAACTATAGACTTTACAAAATCATCAGCTCTTAGAATCTAGCAAAAATGATACCTAGAAGGGGACTCCTTTAGAACTCTAAAAAAGGAGAGAAAGTATTGTGAATTATCCCTTGATACATGTATTTTCTATACATATGCCTTACGATTTTTATGCACTAATTTTGACTCTACTTTCTCAAGGAAACTTATGTGTGTAAGGGGAAAATAAACCCGTTTGATTTGGGCTTTGTGTTTGTAAACTCTGTTCTTGCTTTATCTACTTAGTAAATGATCTTTCTAAAAGATTAATTGTTTGACTGATACCAATGAGAGTTCATGAGTCCCGACAATAAGAAAACCTTCCTCCTTAAGTGGTACCTTAGAAATGAGTAACAGTAACAGGATCCTCTGGAAACTTAGCCTGTGAATTAGAGTGGTAGTTAAGAAAGGCATCCTGAAGGAGGTGCTATAATTAGCTTTGCTTATTAAATGCTTCTTAGCTGATTGATTATTTTGGGTTGTTATAATCAAGAGCATTAAATTTAGAGTGAGAAAATCTGAATTCAAGTTGATTCCATTATTTACTAGCTAAGGGACTTTGGGCAAATGACAATCTCTGAGTCTATAGTTATATATAAATATGGGGATAGTTGTATCTGTCTTGCTTCCTTCATAGGATTTACTGTGGAAAAAAAGTATTTTGCCAGTTGTAAATCATTAGGTAATGGAGCATTATTATTTCCTGCAATACCTAGCACAGGGTCTTTCATATCAGATGTTCAATGAATGTTTGGCCAATGATTAAATAATAAGAAGACTAAAAAGTCTTATCCAAAATATCCATTATCTTCCCATTCAAAATGTCTATTATTTTCTGTAGTTAATTGCCTATAAAAAAGGCAGACTAGTTTTAGCTCTGGTCACCAGTCTCCAAATATCCATCCTGACTATGTTGATGTAGACAGTCACTATGATAACTTGTGGTTTAAAATCAGAAGAATTTAAATAGCTTTGTGATAGAAAATGAGTCTCTGCTGGTGACCCATCCAATTCTTGGGTAGAGAGGTAGGTGGAAGGGAGAGCCTATGAGAAAAGGGTTAACAGGAAGGGGGTGTCAGGAGCATGGAGACCTACAGCTGTATACTAAGCCTGGGCCACTTTTAAGGACATTATTCAGCTGTTTTAGTTTCAGTTCATCAAAACACATTTTGTTCACTATTTTTTTCCATTTGCTTCTTCTCAAGCCTCTGGGTATTGAAATGGCAATTCAATCCATATGTTTCAGATTCATTTATATTTAACTCATATAAATGATATTTGAGAGAAATGATGTCCAAGAACTTTTCCCTCTGTGTCCCTGTAATAAGCCCTTTTCTCTACAAAGGAACAGTTAACTTTTTTTGTTTTGGGGAAGAGTGGGGGAAGAATGGTCAAATGAAACTCAACAAAAGCACTCCAGTATCTGAATCTTGTCCTCTAAATGTGGGTAGATTTTAAATGGGGCAAAAGGAACAGGGCTGCCTCCTGGCAAAATTATGGAAAAGGGAAAAGTTATTGTTTGAGCTCTAAGAGGATATGTGGGAACATCTAGTATCTGCCTATCTACCACACAATTAAAATCCTGGTAGCTATTGTCTACTGATCTCCAGCATACTCCTCTCTTTCCTCTATGAATTCAGTAGCTTTCTCCCTAACTTCTGCCCTCCTATTAGGGAATTTAAGGAGAAAAATTAATATTCTTTCAAATAGCCTAAACTCTTAGTATCTCATGTTACTCAATTCCAATGACTGACCACCTCAGCTAGAAAGTTACATATAGATTACCATGCTCTTGATTTTTTTCATTGCCCATAAATATGCCACTTCCATTTCCATGAACTTTTGAAATTCCCTTATTTGATAGCAAGCTGATATCATTCCACCTCTAATTCTGTCTTGCTACTTCAAATACCATATTTTGCCTTCACCAGAACTCCATTCTCTTAATCCTTTAGTTGTTTCTCAGGCTATAACTTCTGAACTGACTATTATCCCTTTTTTCCCCCAAATTAACCCATGCTAATAAAGTTCACGTCTCCATTGTCCTTATTCTATTATCAATCTTGTCTTGCCAAGTCAATGTCTAGGATTACTTTCATCCTATATAGCTTTCACTCCTACTATCACATTAATAAAAATCATAAAAAAACCAAGTCTGCTTTATTTTTTAATTATTATTATTATTATTATTTTTTGCTGAAGCAATTGGCCAGGGTCACACAAGCTAGGAAGTGTTAAGTGTCTGAGACCAGATTTGAACACAGGTCCTCCTGACTTCAGAGCTGGTGCTCTATCTAGCTGCCCCACTGAATCTGCTTTAAATTTATATTTTATAATTTTAACTGTCATGACTGTTACAAGGCAACTCTTTCATACCTATATAATTGATTCACTATTCTATTTAGCACATTGCCTTTTCTAAACCTTTTAATATTTATTCAAACTTCCCATTACATTCCTTCTCCCAACTCTCACAACTGAGAGCTTTGCCTCATATTTTGCTAAAAAAAAGTTGAAATCATTCACTGACAGTTTATTCTTCTCCCCTCCTCCTCATCTTATGTCACTCAGATGCTTTCTGACACTATCTCCTCTTTTATTACTGTGTTGAGAATGAAACCTTTCATTTTCTCCCTTTATTCTCTGACTTCCTTCTCAAGTCCTAGCTAAAATCCCCTATTCTACAGAAAGCCTTTCATAATCTTACTTAATGCAAGAATTCTTCCCTCTATTGATTTTCTTCAATTTATTTTGTAGATACTTTTTTGTGTGTATTTATTTTCATGTTTTCTCTTTGATTAGACTGTGAACTCCTTGCAAGTACAGTATGTTTTTGCTTTTCTGTGTCCGAGTGCTCAGTACATAATAGGTGTTCAATTCATACTTGTTGAGTAATTGACTAATTGCTCTCAATAAATCAAGAGTTGTAAAATAATGGTTTGAAACTCAATAGAAATAGAGGCCACTAAACCTTACATAAGGATCTCCAGGGGCCACATAGTGATAGTTTTAAAATATAATATTACCATTATTTTATTGTATTTTTGTTTAGTTTGTTAAATGTTCCTCAATTACATTTTAATCTAATTCAGATTCACACTCTGGAGTGTATTCAGGCTAGCTGGAATGTTTGAGATTTTCATATGTAAATGTGGAATGGATGGTTGATTCACTCAACCACACCACACAATGAAAATGATAAGATACTCAATACATAAATTCAGTTATAGGCCTTGAAAATAAGAAAACAGACCTTTGAACTAGAGTCACTTTGCACAGAAAAACTTTCCCCACACCTCAGGAATCATCTCTAATAAACATTCAATAATTTAGCAACATTTTTAAGTGATGTATAATATGTAAGTTATCAAATAAGTTGAGAAGTAATAACAGAAATTGGAGTAATTGTGATTTTCTAGCACACCACTTAAGGGGACCTACTGTGGGAGAGAGAGTCCTCACTTTAAGTATTCATTTGGTTCTCTCCTCCCCATTCTTGCCTTCAACTTTAGCCAGAAGAGAGGACCACTGTTTCCAAAGGATCCAGAAGTTGTTGGAACTCTCATCTCTCTCCTGGCATCCGAGTTGTTTTCCTGGATCAGTTACAGTAGTACCTGCATTGGAGGCCAAGGATGCATGGACATAGATAGGCACTCAAGGAGCTGTATCATAATCTGTAGGGTGAGGGGCATGGTAAGGAACTATAGGTTTTATACCAACTCTTTCTATTGTATCAGCTTAATAATATACTTTTCTAAAAGCTACATAAAGCTATATGGCTGTATGACTTTTAACCAATATTCATGGTGGGAAGCACACATATGATAAGACAAGTCCATGGCTTACATGTGACTCCTTAGTTTTGCCCCTAAAGTCTTTTTTTTTAATTATATTGAAATTTACTATTGGAAACCTGATCTATGTGACATTCATATTTTATTCTTTTTTATTAAAGCTTTTTATTTGCAAAACATATGCATGGGTAATTCTTCAACATTGTCCCTTGCAAAGCTTTCTGTTATAAAATTTTCCCTCCTTCCCCTGCCCCCTCCCCTAGATGACAGGAAGTCTAATACATGTTAATTATGTTAAAATACATGAAAATCAAATATATGTATACATATTTATACAGTTATCTTGCTGTGTAAGAAAAAAAATGGATTTACAAGAAAAAACCTGAGAAGGAAAACAAAATGCAAGCAAACATTAATAGAGAATGTGAAAATGCTATGTTGTGGTTCATCCTCAGATCCCACAGGCCTCTCCCTGGGTCTATATGGCTTTCTTCAACACTGAACAATTGGAACTTGTTTGAAACATCTCATTATGGAAGAGAACCATGTCCATCAGAATTCATCATCATATAGTCTTGTTGTTGCTATGTATAATGATCTCCTGGTTTTGCTCATTTCACTCAGCATCAGTTCATGCAAGTCTCTCCAGGCTCTCTGAAATCATCCTGCTGGTCATTTCTTACAGAAAAATAATATTCCATGACATTCATATACCATTATTTATTCAGCCACTCTCCAATTGATGGGCATCCATTCAGTTTCCAGTTTCTAGCCACTACAAAAAGGGCTGCCACAAACATTTTTACATATGTGGGTCCCTTTTCCTCCTTTAAGATCTCTTTGGGATATAGGCCCAATAGAAACACTGCTGGGTCAAAGGGTATGCACAGTTTGATAACTTTTTTTTTTGCTTTTTGCTGAGACAATTGAGGTTAAGTAACTTGCCCAGGGTCACACAGCTAGGGAATGTTAAGTGTCTGAGACCAGATTTGAACCCAGGTCCTCCTGACTTCAGGGCTGGTGCTCTATCCACTGCACCACCTAGCTTCCCCAGTTTGATAACTTTTTGAGCATAGTTCCAAATTGCTCTCCAGAATGGTTGGATCCATTCACAGTTCGACCAACAATGTATCAGTGTCCCAGTTTTCCCACATCCCCTCCAACATTTGTCATTATCTTTTCCTGTCATCTTAGCCAATGTGACAGGTTTGTAGTGGTATCTGATAGTTCTCTTAATTTGCATTTCTCTGGCTACCAATATGATTTGGAGCACCTTTTTATATGACTAGAAATAGTTTTAATTTCATCATTGGAAAATTGTTCATATTCTTTGACCATTTATCAATTAGAGAGTGACTTGAATTCTTATGAGTCAATTCTCTATTTTAGAAATGAGGCCTTTATCAGAACCTCTTAAATGTAAAGATGATTTCCCAATTTATTGCTTCCCTCCTAATCTCCTCTGCATTAGTTTTGTTTGTACAAAACCTTTTTAACTTAATATAATCAAAATTATCTATCTGGTGCTCAATTAAGAATTCCAGTTCTTCTTTGAGCACAAATTCCTTCCTTCTCCACAGGTTTGAGAGGTAAATTATCCTATATTCCTCTAATTTGCTTATAATATCAGTCTTTCTGTCTAAATCATGAACCCATTTAGATCTTATCTCGGTATGTGGTATTAGGTGTGGGTCAAGCTCTAATTTCTTCCATACTAGTTTCCAATTTTCCCAGTAGTTTTTGTCAAATAGTGAGTTCTTATTTCAAAAACTGGGTTCTTTGGGTTTGTTAAACACTATATTGCTACAGTTATTGCCTGTTTTGTCCTGTACCAAATAGTTTTGATGATTGCTGCTTTATAACTATATATAGTTTTAGATCTGGCATAGTTAGGCCACCTGGATCAATATTTTTTTTCCATTAATTCCCTTGAAATTCTTTACCTTTGTTCTCCCAGATGAACTTTGCTACTATTTTTTTCTAGATCTGTAAAATAATTTCTTGGGAGTTTGATTGGTATGGCACTAAATGAGTAAATTAATTTAGATAGTATTGTCATTTTTATTATATTTGCTTGGCCTAGGCATGAGCACTTGATAGTTTTCCAACTGATTAGGTCTGACTTTATTTGTTTTGTTCATATAGTTCCTGACTTTCCCTTGGCAGATAGATTCCCAAATATTTTATGCTATCGACAGTTATTTTGAATGGAACTTCTTTTTGTATCTCTTGCTGCTGAACTTTGTTGGTAATATATAAAAATGCTGATGATTTATGTGCATTTATTTTGTATCCTGCAACTTTGCTAAAGTTGTGAGTTGTTTCTAGTAGTTTTTTAGTTGAATCTCTAGGGTTCTCTAAGTATACCATCATATTATCTGCAAGGGTGATAATTTGGATTCCTCAAAGCCTACTCTAATTCCTTTAATCTCTTTCTCTTCCCTTACTGCCAAAGCTAACATTTATAATACAATATTGAATAGAAATGGTGATAGTGGGCATAGTATTGAATAGTATGGGGAGGCAACATACCAAAATTTGTGGGATACAGCCTAAGCGATTATCTATTCTGTTTTTTTTTTCATAAAACCAACTCTTAGTTTTATTTATGAATTCAATAGTTTTCTTATTTTCAATTTTATTAGTCTCCCTTTTTATTTTCAGAATTTCCAATTTAGTATTTGAGGGTTTTTAATTTGTTCTTTTTCTAGCTTTTTAAGTTGTAAGCCCAATTCATTGGTCTTTTCTTTCTCTCTTTTATGCAAGTAAGCATCTAGAGATATAAAATTACCCCTTATAACCGCTTTCGCTGTATCACACAAATTTTGATATGTTGTCTCATTATTGTCATTCTCTTGGATGAAATTATTGATTGTGTCTATGATTTGCTGTTTCACCCATTCATTCTATAAGATTAGATTATTTAATTTCCAATTAACTTTTGGTTTATTTTCTTCTGGCCTTATATTGCATGTGATTTTTATTGAATCATGATGTGAAAAAGATTCATTTACTGTTTCTGCCTTTCTGCATTTGATTTTGAGGTTTTTATGCCCTAACACATGGTCAATTTTTGTATAAGTTCCATGAACCACTGAGAAAAAGGTAAACTCCCTTCTGTCTCCATTCAGTTTTCTCCAAAAGATCTATCATACCTAACTTTTCTAACATTTTGTCTACCTCCTTAACTTCTTACTTATTTATTTTGTGGTTGAGAGAGCAAGGTTAAGAACACACACTAGTATAGTTTTGCTCCCTATTTCTTCTTGTATCTCTCTTAACTTCTCCTCTAGGAATTTGGATGCTATACCACTTGGTGTACATATGTTTAGTATTGATATTGCTTCATTATCTATGGTACCCTTTAGTAAAATATGGTTTCCTTCCTTATCTCTTTTATTTAGATCTATTTTTGCTTTTACTTTATCTGAAATCAGGATTACTACCCCTGCTTTTTTTGTTCACCTGAAGCATAATAGATTCTTCTCCAGCTCTTTACCTTCACTCTGTATGTATCTTATGCTTTAGATGTGTTTCTTATAAAAAATATATTCTAGTATTCTGGCTTTTAATCCAGTCTGCTATAAACTTCTAATTTATGGGAGACTTCATCCCATTAACATTCACAGTTAAAATTACTAATTCTGTATTTCCTGCCATCTTATTTACCCAAAGTTATTTTCCTCTTTCCTTTCCCTTTCTCCCTTCCCTCCTCCCCAGTATTTTGCTTTTGATCACCACCTCCCTCAAATAGTCCTCCCCCTTTTAGAGTCCCATCCCTTTTTTACACCTTTCCCCTAATTCTTCTATTTTCCCTTCTATTAGTCTTTCCCTTTCTTTTCCTCCTTTTCCCTCCCACTTTCCTATAAGGAGGGAAAAGTTTCTCTGTGAAATCAAATGTGTCTGATATACTCTTTTAGAGCCCAATCTGATGAGAGTAAGATTCATACAATGATCATCCCCCTCCCTTCTTTCCTTCAATTATTTTAGGTTTTCTTTGCCTCTTCATGGGATTTTACCTTATTTTTGCCTCCTTTTTTTACTTTATTTTACCTTTCCTCTTTTTCCACTATGATCCCCCTTCTACCTCTAGTTTCTTTTTCATATTATCAAAGTAAAATCAAATTATACCCCCATTCTCTAAGTATACCCATAATAGAAGTATAGTTCTCAAGAGTTCTTTTCTTTTTACTTTTTTTATGCTACTCTTGAGTTCTGTGTTTGGAGGTCAAATTTTTTGTTTAGATCTGGTCTTTTCATTAGAAATAGGGGAAATTCACTCATATCATTAAATATCCATCTTCTTCACTGAAAGATAATGCTCATTCTAGCTGGATAGCTTATTCTTGGCTATAATCCAAGTTCCTTTGCCTTTTGGAATATCTGATTCCAGTCCCTTCGATCCTTTAAGGTGGAAGCTGACAGATCCTGGGTGATTCTCATTATAGTTCCTCGGTATTTGAATTTTTTTTCCCTAGCTGCTTGTAATATCTTTTCCTTGATGTGATAGTCCTGAAATTTAGCCAAAATATTCCTTGGGGATTTAACTTTGGGGTCTCTTTCAGGATGTGATCAGTGAATTCTTTCAATGGCTACTTTACCTTCTGATTCTAAAACATCAGGGCAGTTTTTTTTCATGATCTCCTGTAAGATAGTGTCTAGGTTCTTTTTGTCATCATGGCTTTCAGGAAATCCAATAATCCTTAGATCGTCTCTCCTAGATGTATTTTCCAGGTCAGTTGTTTTTCCTAGGAGATATTTCATATTTTCTTCTATTTTTTCATTTTTCATTTTTTCTTTGATTCTTGAAGTCTTATTGATTCATGCACTTTCATTTGTTAAATTCTAATTTTTAGTGTGTTCTTTCCTTCAGTTACTTTTTTTAGCTCCTTTTGTAACTGGCCAATTGAATTTTTTTGTTCATTGAAGTCTTTTTCCATTTCACCAACTTTGTTTTTCAGTGAATTGGTGTCTTTTTCATATCCCTTTTGTAGGGCATCATATGCTTTTTCCATTCCTTCTTGCAATGATCTCACTTCATTACACCATTTTTCTTCTAACTGTCTTTTGAGTTCTTATGCAGTCTTCCAGGAAAGCATTGTGAAATAGGGACCAGCTCATGTCTCCCTTTGTGGCTTTCTCTGGAGTTGCTTTTCCTTTATGAGCCTCAGGATCTGAGGTCTGTTCTTCTCTCTCTCCATAAAAGCTGTATATGGTGAGAATCTTTTTTTGTTTTTTATTCATTTTTAAAAGTTTGAGATCTGTTCAAAGCAAAGAAGGGACAGCTGCTTTAACTTGCCCTGGGACAGTTCTGCTGATTGACTTCCAGTGCTGGGCAATGGGGCCAGGTCTTGTGTTCTCAGTGGTTTACAATCTACCTTTTATAGAAGGTAGATCTGCCAAAGAACCTGCTTGCAACCAGGACAGAGTGGGCTAAGAGGCTCACAGAAACTTCCCAGGTGCTTAGAATCTACCATGATCTGAGTCTTGGCCTGACTTCTTGCTGTGTCTGTGCTGCCATCTGGGCTGGGCAAACTGTCCCCCTGCCCAATTGAAACAGACCTGTTCTGAAGTTCTTCCAAGGTAACTTCTTCTTGGAATGTGTTGTACTCCAAATATTTGGGAGTACTTTGACTCCAAAAGCAGTTTAGAGGCTTAATCTGCTGTTGGTTTGAGAGAAAAGTCAGAAGAGATCACAGAGAGTCGTGTCTGCATTCCACCATCTTCTGCCCCTAAAGTTTTGAAGGGGAGATGTAGCCCAGTTCTAGTGATTCAACATGTCAATGTGAGTGAGACTTGGGATAAGGATCTTCAAAAATTTTACATAATGGATTTGGGACCCAGGGAAAGTAAATGACATCTAAAATTATAGAGGACTCCATATTCTAGAATAAGAACTCACCAATTAATAAAAATTGCTGGGAAAACTGGAAAATAATATGTCATAAAATCAGCATAGACTTACATCTCACATCTCATGCCAAAATAAAGTCAAAATGGATACATCATTTGGGCATAAAAGAAATACCATAAACAAATTAGGAGAAAAAGGATAGATTACCTATCAGATCTTTGGAGAAGGGAGGAATTTATGGCCAAAGAACTAGAAAACATTATGAAAGAAAATGCACAATCTTGATTACATTAAATTAAAAAGCTTTTGCACAAACAAAACCAACAGAAACAAGATTAAAAGGGAAGTACAAAGCTGGGAAAAATCTTTACAAACAATATTTCTGATTTTTTATTTTTTTAAAAATATTTTTAAAATATATTTTTATTTTTAATTTGAATTTAAACTTTTCTTAGTATTTCCAGGATCTGGCACAATGACTGGCATGGATTAATCACTTAATAAATGCTTATTGATCAATTGATTGATTGAACTAGAGTATGGAGAGTGACATGAAGAAAAGAATGTGAATGTAAAGTAATAAAATTGCATGATTTGATACTATTTGGAGAAGACCTTATTAGCTAGACCTTTCATTGGCTGGAAGAGATTTTTTTAAAATATATAAAGAACTGTGTCAAATTTATGAAAATACAAGTCATTTCCCAACAGATAAATGCTCAAATGATATGAACAATTTTCAGATGATGAAATTAAAGCCATTTATAGTTATATGAAAATCTAAATCACTATTGATTAGAGAAAAGCAAATTAAAACAACTCTGAGGTACCCTCTCACATTTCTCAGATTGGCTATGATGACAGAAAAAGAAAATGATAAATATTGGAGGGGATATGTGAAAACTGGTACACTAATGTGTTGTTGGTGGAATTGCAAAACAATCCAACCATTCTGGAGAACAATCTAGAACTATGTACAAAGGGCTATTAAACAACTATGCATATCCTTTAACACAGCAGTGCCATTATTGAGTTGTATCCCAAGGGATTCATAAAAGAGGGAAAAGGATCCACATATGCAAAAAATATTTATAGCAGCTCTTTTTTGTAATAGCAAAGAATTGGAAAATGAGTAGCTGCCCATCCATTGGGGAATGGCTGAACAAGCTGTGGTACACAAAGGTAATGGAATACTTTAAAATGGAATACTATAAAAATGTTCTATAAAAATGATGAACAAGCTGATTATAGAAAGGCCTGGAAAGATTTACATAAACTGATGCTAAGCAAAACAAGCAGGACCAAGAAAACATTGTACACAATAACAGCAAGAATATGTGATGATCATCTGTGAAATGCTTGGATATTCAAAGCAATCCCAATAGACTTTGGACAGAAAATGCCATCTGTGTACAGAAAAAGATCTAAGGAGATTGAATGTAAATCAACACAATCTATAATTCACTCCTTTTTTAAATCTCTTCAATGGTTTTTCCCTTTTACTCTTGATTTTTCTCTCTCAACACTCATAAGCAAAATAAGTAAACTTGCTACCAAAACAGTTATAGAGGGAAAAGCCATTAGAGACTGATTTTAGACTTTTATCCTCTGACTCCATTGATCTCTCTACTGTCACATCTTGCTTCCTGTTGTTCCTCAACCTATGTTTAGCTCTTCACATGAAGTATGGGGGTACTTGAAACTTTTCTCCCTCCTCCATCCTTATTTCTCTGGCTATATCTTTGCTAAGTGACAACTAGCTGACATGATAAGAGAAATAAAAGAAAAACTCTTCATGGGTATTGATGGATTAATGTTATCACATTTTAGGTAATTGAGACTTCTGGTTTCACAAAATTTTAACCATTCAAATGAAAAGAGATATTATGAGGAATGAAACTTTACTATTACCCTGTACTTTAAGAGATGTGTTTCTTGAATCTGTCCTGAGCAACCTTAAGTCATTAGGGATAAGTGGGTAAAAAATACTATTATGTGGACATCAAATAGCTTAGAAATTTTTAAGCAGTATCCTGCAGAGTTTGGAGCTGATTGAAGTGGATCCTGAGTTAGGCTTTATAGCCCAAATCTCTTCCAGCCAATGAAAGGTCTAGCTAATAAGGTCTTCTCCAAATAGTATCAAATCATGCAATTTTATTACTTTACATTCACATTCTTTTCTTCATGTCACTCTCCATACTCTAGTTCAATCAATCAATTAATCAATAAGCATTTATTAAGTGATTAATCCATGCCAGTCATTGTGCCAGATCCTGGAAATACTAAGAAAAGTTTAAATTCAAAGCTTGTTTTGCTTCCCATTTA
The DNA here is from genome assembly GCA_023553655.1 of Myrmecobius fasciatus. Lineage (NCBI taxonomy): Eukaryota > Metazoa > Chordata > Mammalia > Dasyuromorphia > Myrmecobiidae > Myrmecobius > Myrmecobius fasciatus. Next base: position 62,656 of record JAJPUD010008907.1, on the reverse strand, counting down.
GATAGCTAAAATAGCCTTCAAGATCTACTATCTAAAATATCTAGCAGGCTTGAATGTCAAATTGCAAAGTCACTGTCCTTCAGGTAGCTAACTTGAGGCATAGGCAGGAACCTTTAGCTATCTTAGAGGAAAGGATTTCCAGAAGAATTCATAAATGTCTGGATCTCTCTATCTATTTCTTCTCAGACCTGAGAGAACATCTTACTATGGTAGGTTACTTCCACCAGTGATTATTACACTTCTTGATGTAGGACAAGCAGAAGATTATTCTAGACTATTCCTACCATATAATCTCCTGCAGATGCTTGACCTCCATCTTTTATATCTCAGCAAGACAACTATTTCCTCAAATAATTAGATGCCAAATGATTCATTGTCCTTGATTGGATCCTTGCCTGAAACAATATCCATCTTATATTGTAGTTGAAGTTCCTAAAACCGATGTCCTCATCTGGAAAAGATAGATTAAAGTATATTATCTGTTCACAAGGTTATTGCCAGGTTCCTATTCCTTATAATCAAAGTAGTGATAAGGACAGCAGAAGTGATGATGTGAGGAAATACAACCCACACTGGTAATTAGTTTCACAGAACTCTTAAAATACTATTGAAATGGACCTCAGAGGCTTTGATAGGTGCCTTGTACAACCTGTACATATATGAGAATCTACTTGGAAACACAAATGACAATTAATTCTTCAGCCATCCTAACCTCTGAGAGAACCTTATATTCTTAGTATATATATTTTGAATGCACATGGTTATTTGCATGTTGCTTCCTTCATTGGAATGGGAACTCCTTGAGATCAAGGACCATGTTTGTCCTTTGTAACCTCATCATTTAGCAGAGTACCTAGTAAAGAATAAGAACTTAACAAAATGCTGCCAGAAATCCTCTAGTGAGGGAAAGTCTCCTGAATTATTCCACTTTTGTACAGTTCTTTTTAAAAGCAAGTCTAAGGACAGATATTGGAGAGCTCCTTCCAGATCCTTCATTTTAAAAGGGGTTCAGGGAAGCCATTCTATCACTTCCCAGTTCTTCAATATGATCCCATGATGCATAACTCTGTTTCCCCATTATCAGCTTCTTTTTATGTTTTTTCTCTTCCACTTGATTACGAGTTCCTTTAAGCCAAAAATATCTTTCATCTTTATTGTATCCTCAGTGCTTAGTACTATGCCTGGCACAGACTAGGTACTTAATAAATGTTTATTGATTGTTGATTGAATGAGACCAACCAAATGTCTAATTACTCTTTCAAATATGACAGCCTTTGGAGTACTCCAAACCTTATGGAAATATTTCATCCTGGTCATTCTCCTCTGGATGCTTCCTAATTCTTATAACCCACAATTGAACACAGTATTCAAACTTATGATGACCTTGTAATCTACTAAAAAAAAACCAGGTCGTTTCCAAGCAAACTGCTTCTAGCTATTTTTTCCCTTTATCTTGTATTTCTGAAATTGAGGTTTTGCCCTTTCCCTCCCTTTTTTCTTTTTCAGTTTTTTTTTAAATTATAGTTGAGACAGACCTATAACTTGGCATAGAGAGCAATGGTGAGAAAACTATGCCAATAGGGAAGGGAAAGTATTCTACAACTTTTAATCTAAGAAAATCCAAAATTGCCAACTGCCAGCTCTCAGTTCAATTAGAGGTGAAGATAGGAGCATAGGATCATATATTTAACTTACAGCTAATGAAATTGGTCACAAATTTATTTCTTATTTCTGTGTTTTAGTATTCTGATCTATTATCATATGTGTTTCAACTTCACCTATTATCATTTTATTCCCATGCTTAATTCTTATAACCCCTAAATATTGATTCACCAGGTAAAGATTCACCTTTCCCAATCCAGTGGAAGATACACTATTACATTTCCTTCCAAAAATGACTTAGTCACTCTATTCCTCAATATGGAATTATTTTAGTATGGCACACTGTTTATTCTTTCCAAACGAACCCTTTTATATAAATTATGGCATATACTTGCAGTTCTTCCCTGAACTCTCCCTGCACAGTAAGGTTCCTGCCTTCAATGACTACCTAGGGAAGATGAGAATGACAAGAGGCAGCTTGTAATCAATGCTACGGAAGCCTAAAGCTCTAAATAAGGGGAAGGTAAACTGACATTAGGCAAATAAGGAGCCTTTAAAACTATAGATTCATTCTTGCTGATTTCTACATACTTTTACATTGATTGACACTTCAGAAAACTAACCAAATGGTAGCCACAAAATAAGAGATTACATTCCTTACTATATAACTATTTGACTCTCCTCTGGTTTTGTATTTCTCCCTGTTTCTGGAGTTCTCCTGACCTGGTTGCATGATGCCTTCTCTTTGGTTTTAGATGCTTATGTTCTCATAATTAGTTCGTTATTTCTCTTTCTCCTCTCATTTTTTTATTCTTATAAACATTTGGTTTTGGCTTAGAAGAAAAACAAAGATTTCTTTTGATTAACTTCTTTCTTAGGCCTGTTGAATCAGGCATTAAGTCTTTCTTTAGGCTATTAATTGTTTCTCCCAGATCTTGTATTCTATTGTAACTGTCAAGCATTGTGGGATTGCATAAGGGGAACCTATATTGATCAAAGTTCTTTATTATACCCACAACTACCCATAAATTATAGGGAATTAATTTATTGCACATACAAGGAGATATCAGGAAAGGGTATGCACATGTATGACCTAATTCTAATTTCTCCTTTGGACACAGGACCTTATATTAGAAATAATAGCTAGTACTTATATCATAGCTTAAGATTTGCAAAAAACTCTGCATGCATTATCTCAGCTATACACCACTCCCTTGAGATACTGTTCCCTTGCACCTTCCTAAATATCACTCAAATATTAATCTCAGATATTCAGGATAGGTATAAGTTTATGCTCATCACAATATTATTAGCATGCATTGGTGTCATCCTACACATACTACTCCTAAGCTACTTGATACTTTGCCATTACAAGGGTAACAACCCTACTATGTTTATATATAGTTGTGGCTCAGTACTTTATTTTCTTACCATGGTCTTTCTTTTACTATACTCCTGTATGTTGGTAAACATATCTCTCCTCCTATTGGCACCTGGTGAATCCTGCTGGATCAGTCATAATGAAAAAATACTACTATTCCTTCATTCTGTCTTGTATGTCTTTTCCCTCTTTGTATGAAGGTTTGTCTCTTTTCATATTCCTACCACCTGGCTAACTGTGCTAGGCTGATAATACAAAGACCAAAGTGAAAAAGTTCCTTCTCTCAAAGAATTTACATTCTATCAGGGAGATAACATGTACTTATATAAGAATCATAATATATGCAAAATGAACACAAGGTATTTTGGGAAAGGAAGGTACTATCACCTGGGCAAGGGGTTAATCAGGAAAGATTATCAGCAAGGGTTTCATTGGAAAGATAATAAGGTTATTTTTAATACTTGAGTCAGGTAGCCAGTCAATCAAGCAGCATTTGTTCAGCATCTGCTACGTGCCAGACACTGCATTAAGTGCTGGGCATATAAAAATGAAAAACAAACAGTTCTTGGTATCAAAGATCTCACAATCTGATGGGAGAAAAAGCAACTGTGTATTTGAGTTCAAATTCTGGTAGTGCTAATAACTATGTCCCCATTGATTAGATGATTAATGTCTCTTAGCTTTAGTTTCCTCATCTATACAATGTAGGAAATCATATCCAAGTACATGGATTGTGAGACAAAGTATATAAGGTGAATGCTAGTGTTATATGTTAGTAATTATTATTTGCCTTGAACCTAATTTTTGGCCCTGGAGCCAAAAGTCAATATAAGTGGGGAAATACTGGACTCCTCGCTAACTCTGATGAATTTAAGTCATTAGTCCCTGACAAATTATATTACAGGATATTTAAAGAACTTGCAGGTATAATTGATGAGCCAATACTAGATCTTAGAAAGGTCTTAGAAAATGGCAGAAATGCTCCAGAAATGGAAAAAATAAAATGTTTTGAAAGGGAAGACAGAATGTGCAAAATATGTCAATAAAATTTGGTCTAGAATATGTTATTAAAGGAATTGCTATTCAATCAAGCAATAAACATTTATTAAACATCTAGAAGAGCAAATCTGACCTCAAACACTTTAACACTTCCTAACTGTGTGACCTTGGGTAAGCCACTTAACTCCAATTGCCTCAGGGTGCAAGCGTCCAAGTACACACACACACACACACACACACACACACACACACACACACACACACACAGAGTTTTCAACATTCACTTTTGCAAAACCTTGTATTCCAATTTTTTTTTTCTCCTGATTTCCTGTGGCCACAAACACTGGAGCTGTCTTTGACTTAGTAGTGACCTAGTCTTTTGTTTCCTTGTGACCAAACACAAATGCTTCTCTCTACCTTGGAATGCCAACTCAGAACCATGTAAATAGAGGTGCCAATTAGTGTCAACTGCACCAAATACCAGATAAGTGTTCCCTATAATATTTTTCTGACAAATTGTCTGACTTCCTTCTTCTCTCTGAGCCAAGAGCTCCTGAAACTGTTGCTATCACTCCTATTATATCCTCTCCAAGATCAACTGCTTCTGCTGCTGTGCTCGACCTCCTATATTATTTTAGGCTGAAAATGCCTCATTCTGACTTGTTTGTTGGCTCTACTTTCCTAAAATTTGATTGGAGAAGTAATTTTAAACTTCTTCGGGAAAAAAAATGTTGATAGAGTTCAGCTGGGTTGATGCCAGCATTCCACCATATTGCCTTTACCTGCCTATTTAAAGACTTTGACTAATTCCCTATTACCCATATTACATATGATTTCCTCTGTTTTTGACTAATTCTCTATTACCCATAAGATAAATGTCTTTCATCTCTTTTTGTATTCTCAGCACCGTTTAACACAGTACCTGGTAAATAATGGGTACTTAATAAATGTTTATTGATTGATTTATTGCTAGGTGCTATGGCAACCAACTCAAAAAAAGATCATCACTGACCTAAGAGAGTTTATACAGTCCTGAGGGATAAAGCTTAAAAACAAAAAAAAAGTAGATAAATGATCATTTGAGAAGGGAGAGAACTCTAAAAACGAAGGGGGAATCAATAAAATGACACCTGTGCCAAAGATTCTAAAAGACAGAGTTGAGAATGTAATGTATGCCAGGCACAGGGCTCAGATTGCTCAAAGACATGGAATTTGGAGACATAATGTTAAGGTCAACACAAAGTAAACAGACCAATTTGGATGGAGTTTGTGAAGGACTCTATTCAATGAACTCCTTTGTGGGAGATGGTCTCTACTAGGCTTCCACAACTTTAATGAGGGAGGAAAGGAGCACAACTTATTTTCACCTCTGCCTTTTAAATTAGGGTTCTCCACTCTGAAATAGATAAGAATTTAAGAAAAAAAAGTTGAGTAAAATCCATAAGTATCTCCCCAAAGGAAATTTCAGAGTAGGTTGTTATTCATGAAAAGGAAAAAAAAAAAGGTTATATCTACTTATGAAGCATTATTAATGCTTCTATGGAGATATCGTAGGGCGGCTAGGTACCACAGTAGACAGAGTGCCAGGCCATCTGGAAGATTCATTTTCCACAATTCAAATCTTATTTTAGACACTTCCTAGTAGTCACTTACCTGAGCAAGTCACTTACCCTGTTTACATCAGTCCCTCATCTGCAAAATGAGTTAGAGAAGAAAATGGCAAGCCACCCCAGTACCTTTGCCAAGAAAACCCCAAATGTGGTCACAAAGAATTGGACACAGTTGAAAATTATTGAACAACAATAAAAATGAGTTATTGTAGTATGTTTGCTTTAAATAAGAGCACAAAAGCATCTAAAGAGCTCTAACTGATAAATTTTCAATGTAGAGATTATGATGACAAAGGCACAAACAAGAATTTGGGAACTAAAACAGAAGGCAAGAACACTAATTTTCTCAATGATCATTTAGTCAATAAATGTTTATCAAATATCTACTATGTTCTAGGCACAAAACTAAATTTGGAAGATATGAATATGAAAGAGAAGTCTTTCTTCAAGAGGCTTATAATCAAATGCAGAAAAACAGCACCTAAAAAGAAGCTGAAAAAGGGGAAGGACCCTGGGCATGGTGGAGAAGCCTGAAAGTGTGTAGGTAGTTGGATAGGAAATGAAAAACACCCTAGAATAATGACATAAATCTAAAGAATGAAATGAAATGATGATAAATTAGAAATCTGATACCTGAGCTCATAGAACCTAAAATGAGGGATAATAGTCTCAACTTTACCATTCTCTGATCAGATCACGTCTGGATTATTCCATTCATTCATATATGTATACATATAATAAAAAAGTTAACCCAATAAGAGCATGTCCAGGGAAAGTAACCAGAATGATAATCACACTGGAAGCTATGTTAAATGAAAATCTTTCGAAGCACTTGAAGATGATTATCTGAAAGATGAGAAGACTTAAGGGAGTGTATTTTAACTGTCTTCAGTTAGTACCTGCCATAATTACTGACTGGGTGTTGTCTCAGTCAAACGGAGACTTGTTAAAGGCCTTAGCTTAAAAAGACCAAGGTCTACCATTGCATCCAGGGCCATCTCCAGTCATGTTGATTTTTCTCTGGCCACTGGACCCAGATAACTCTTCAGGCGAAAGTAAGGCTGGTGGAGGAACATCTTTCCTTCAGTTAAATCCAATTTACTTGTACATTATGGCAACACTTCCTTAATGTCACGATCCTCTTAGAGAGCAAAGGAAAAACAGCAATAACAACATTAGACTGTGATATGGAAGAAAGTTTAGGTTTCCTAATAATGAGAGGTCCAGCAATGGACATCTTCAAGCAGAAGATAGATGAACACATCAGACTTGTAGTAAAGGGGATTCTCATTCATGTACAGATTGCAATAAAAGAGACTTAGCTCAAATATCACCTTCAGCTAGAGGTCTTTTCCAATATTTACATGTTGTTCCACCTTTTCCATTAGAATGTATTCTTTTGGAGGAAAGGATCTGTTATTTTCTTCTTTTACTAACCCCAGTGATTAGCAGCATTCCTAATATGTACTAAATGCTTAAAAATGTTCTCTGATTGATTGACTGAAAACTTATAAGTTACCTCCCAACCCAAGATACTTTGAAAATTGAACTGTTATTTCTCTGCCTTTTCCCCTACCATCAAAGTATTCTTCTCTTGTATCTTCATCAGATTCTACCTCACCACTTCTGTTAATTCTCTTCTTGTGTCTCTGTCTCTCTTGATATACACATCTGTCTACATATATGGCATATGTACATCCATTGCTCCACACACTCTTATATACACAGATTATTGTTGTTGCTGTTCATCTTTGGTTCTTTTTTGTTGTCGGTTTTGCTGAGGCAATCAGGGTTAAGTGACTTGCCCTGGGTCACACAGCTAGGAAGCCTTAAGTGTCTGAGAGCAGATTTGAACTCAGGTTCTCCTGACTTCAGGACTGGTGCTCTATCCACTGCACCACCTAGCTGCTCCTTCATCCTTGGTTCTTAAAGAGGACTTATGACATTGTAAGGGTAATGCTTGGCTTGCAAGTGAATTGTGTTTAAACGAGACAGAACTATGCAGTCATCAGTCTCATATATACATATGTATTTATACACACATACATATACATATGTATGTATATATATGCACAGAGACAGAAAAACACACATACATACACAGAGAGAGAGACAGGGAGAGACAGAGAGAGAGAGAGAAAGGGGGAGAGACAGAGCGGAAGAGAGACAGAGAGACAGACAGGGATAGACAGAGACAGACAGACAGAAACAGAAATTAAACTTGAAGGGGGAACTGAAGATTATTTAGATTATTTTGGCTGGCAGATTACATAGTTTATTTACACTGAGTTTGGGATCTGACTCTCTTCCAGATATTTTCCACATTGCTATCAATCCAGCCCCTGCTTCCCTTCAGTAGTTGTACAATTGAAACCAAATATAATATTTTAACATTATCCCTGGTAAATTTGATTTTTATCGGATTTTGCCTGTTGTTCCAGCTTGTCTCTTTAGATTTTGATTCTGTCATCTAGTGCTGTCCTATTCTTTTTAGCTTGGTGTTATTTAGAAATGTGACAAGCACTTAAGTCCTTAACAAGGAATGCCACAGGACCAAGGACAGTTCCATGGGTCATTAACTAGAAACTTCCCTCCACAAAGACAGTATCTTTAAGTCCCTTTAGATCCTGTTGACTCTGAATAAAGTAAGTCCTGCAATAAGTGAGTGGTTCAACATTTTCCCATCTTTGTAGAAACTTCTGGGATGATTGGAATGACAGAGAAAAGAATTATTTTGCTTGCTTATTTCACAAAAATTCCAATATTTCTTTCCCTTGATAGTTCTATCTTCAGCTTACCAAAAATAAACAAAACTACTCTTATTTATTTAGGGACTGATATTTAGCTATATTAAGGCTTGATCTCTCACCACCAAGTATTTTTTTCTTGACTGTTACTTCTACTAATATAAATATCAGATACTCTGGCACTTTTGGGAATTAGCCATCATGATACACAGTTCTCTTGGGGTTATTGAACCTGACTACTAATTTTTCATAGGAATACCTATGAATTGAATTGATCATTTAAAAATATGGCTTTAAAAGAAGTCAAACAAGATCTATAACATCTATCTAGCTGAAAATAATCAGGGCTTAGGTAGAAGAGGAGGTATCTACTAATTTCTTTGAAAGCCTGCTCTGTTTCATAGGAAGAGTATATTTGATCCAGCATTAGCCACCACAAAGTAATGTAATGGATAAAGCACTCAAGTAGACCTATGTTCAAATCTAATCTGAGGCATTTGCTAGCTATGTTTAACAAGCCACTTTAAACATTCGTTTCCTTGGTTTCCTCATCTATAAAATGGGGCTAATAACTGAAAATGCTATATAAATGCTGGTATTTCTTGTTAGGGCAAAATGAAATTCTCATATTTCTAGGGAAAAATGAAATGTTTTCACATGTCTCTGTCATTTTAGTTTTCAGGAGTTAGAGGTCATCCTGAAATTACAAAAAACCAAAAAACAAACAAACAAACAAACAAACAAAACTAAGACAAAACAAATACCCTGCCCCATCTTACTAGGTTTTTTTTTTTGTTTTGTTTTTGTTTTTTTACCAATTATACCTATGCTATTTGTGTGTGTAGGAGATTTTGCTGTGATATCTGCCCCTGCACTGATTAACTAAAATAACTCAGAAGGTTAGGCAGGTGTTACTTTTTTCAATTATTATCCTGACTTCAAACTCTGAGCCTATTATCTTTTATGAGAATGACTTCCCCTAATAAAGAGGGTAGCGAGTTGACACAATGAATAGAGTTCCAGGATTGAAGTCAGGAAGACTTGAATTCAAATCTTAGACACTTGTCTAGTTATATGATCCTCAGAAAGCCTCTTAACTCTGTTTGCCTCAGTTTTCTCATATGTAAAAAGAGTTGCAGAAGAAAATGGCAAATCGTTGCCAAGAAAACCCCAAATGGGGTTATGAAGAGTTGGAGATGACTGAAATGACTGAACAACAAAATGAAGGAGAGCTTTTCTTTGTTTAAAGATATACCAATTCTTTCTTTATAAAAAAAAATGAAAGAGTATATGTGAAAATGTGTCAAATAGTAATATTGAGAAAATCCTGTAGATTAAATATGACAGAAAAATCAACAACTTCTTGAGGGCAAGAGTCATCTTTAATTTTGTCATTGTAGCCTCCAGGTCTATCATTGTGCCCCAGACATAACAGGTGGTCAGTAAATACATGTTGAACTGAATAAAAAAAACTGGGAGGCAGTGTGGTACAGTGGAAAGAGTATTGGCTCTGGAGGCAGAGAACCTGAATTCAAATCTTATGCAGCATTGGGTAATTCATACATCTTCTTTGCATTATAGATTTTGAGTGAGAGAAGTCTTATGAAGTCATTGAGTCCAATCTCCTTCATTTTCCAAATGAAAAAATGGAGACAAATAAATGATGTGACTTGCCAAGGGTCACACAACTAGCATCTGAGGAAAAATTCTGACCAAAAAAATCCTTGGCCAGTGTCTTATCCATGACCACAACTTGTCTCTCGTGGACCTCAGTTTTGTTATTCATAAAATGATGGGATTAGATAAGAGACTGTATGAAGTCCCTTCCAGTCCTAGGTACACATGAATTTACGAATCTGATCACTTATGGGAACTATAGCTAGGGAGTCTATTATTGGCAAAGTCATGTCAAGCTTGGAGTTGCTGGCCCAAAATTTATTCAGCCCAAGGTATAGTTGTAATACCCTTTCTCCCAGAGTTTTGAGTGATCTCAAACCTTGATTAATAACTGCCAACACTCTATACTCTGAGGTAAATAGTAGTGGGGATAATGGCAGCCAACTTGGCATCAAAGCTCTGCTTTAAAGGTGGATGGACACCCAATGTTGGGCAAGGAAAGGGAGGATTCTCTGTCTTTCTCTCTCTCTCTCTCTCTCTCTCTCTCTCTCTCTCTCTCTCTCATACACACACACACACACACACACACACACACACACACACACACTAGTCTGGTCAGAGGACTGTCAAGTACAAGGATAGTAGGCCAGAGGACATTTTAAGAACTAGACTACTCTTCCTGGATGTTGACACATTGAAGCAGAGTTCCATTTGGCTTGCCCAAGTAATCAATCTGTCATTAAAGCCCATGTTTGTTACAGGAAAAAAATAAGAAAAAGGAACAGCAAAACAAATAAAAAATACCTTGTTAAATCAAATTTTCAAGAATAAAATGACTAAATTTGCCTGAGAAAAATATATCCTAAAAGATGCCTATGATAATAGGCCTCCTTCAACTCACTTTCCAACCCTTCTGAGTTCTATGATTCAACCCTAGCATATATCCTAGTGGTGTAAATAGTGGGCACTTAATGAATATGTATGGAATGAATGAATGTTTGATAATATTCTACTCTGGCACAGCAAAACTAATCAAGAATTTATGGAGTATTTAGATAGGAGCTAAGCAGGATATACTGATACTGTATTTTATTTTGTAAAATTATATGTGATCAGTTTCTATATTACCATTTTTAATAGCTTTATATTATAAATATTTACATATTGCATCACCTCATATAATCAATTTGATTTATATGCATTTAAAAAACTTTATACTGTACTCTCTAATGGCTTATGATGTGTAATTGATTCTTATGTTCAAAGTTATTCCTTTAAAAATGTGGGCATCAGGCCCTTGGCCATGAACCTAACCCTATATATTATTACTTTCTTTCTTTGGGAATATCACATTTGATTTCCATCATTTTAACTTAATATCCCTTTCAGGAATTCAATTAAATTGATTTTTTTCAGGAGGTAACCTTCTAAAAGTATGAAGACTTGCCATTCTCATAAGTCATGGGAGCTGAAACTTAGAAGCCACTAGCCCAGTCTCCTCATTTTAAAATGAAGGAGACAAGTTCATGAAGATTGAGCAGTAAAGTCACTTTTGAATTAGGTGAAAGAGGAGATTCTTTCTTTGTCTCAGTTGCCACCTAGCATTAATCATAGAATGGTCATGGTCTCAGTAAAACTGAGACCTGTTGAACACCTTAGCTTAAAAGGCCAAGGTCTCCAATTTCATCCAGGACCATCTCTAGTCATCCTGATCTACATCTGGCCACTGGACTTAGTGGTTCTGGAGAGCAAAGTGAGGCAGGCGACCTTGCCCAGCTCTCCTTCCCTTAAATCTAACTCACTTCCATCTATCTCATGGCATCATTTTATGCCCTCATCTGTATAGTGCATACATCTGGGAAAATAAATATGTGCATCCCTAGAAAACATGGATGATATTAAAGAAGTTCCAGCTATTTTAATACAGCTTTTTAAAAGTCATCTTTTCTTCACTAACTGTTTTATTGCAGTTCTCCAATTATAATTGATCCAGAATTCTTGATTTGGCTTATTTGATCCTGGGCTCCTTGGGACTGAGAACCTCCTTGCATAGATTTTAAACAGATGGTCATATTCCTTCCCCGCTCCCTTTGAGGAAATATACTTGCCTGTACCTCTGTTCCCATGACAACCAAAGAAGAATGTCACTATTTTCTCTTTTTCACAAAGTAGCTCCAATGTAGTTGTGACAACATATGGAACAGTTGGAGAGATATTTTAAGTTAATGGAAGAGTATGACCTTTCCTCAAAATTGTCCAGTATGGGTTGTGGAGCCCTGTTGTTTGATTGCGATGGCATTCATGGTAAATGTAAGAAACAGATCTCAGCACAAATAACTTTTGAAGAAGTCTATTCTATTCAATGTTTAAGAAATATTCAAAAAATGCAGATTTTCATAGATGTTCATATCCAAGATCTTTCCAGTCACCCAGTGGTGACTCAGAGGAAGGTCCTTTCTTTCTTGATGTGTCCCTCAAAAACTAAGCAAAAACATAGAAACACATTGATTATCCTAAGAAACCATTGTGCAGCTATAATCCTTAAATTTATTTAAATCCTTTTGGGAGCTTTTCTATTTTTGGCCTTAGGAAAGGGTAAGGAGGATAGAATACAGGGTAAGATCATAGTATCAGGACAGGGTTCAATATCTAGATGAAAACTGCTTTTTCACTGATCAGAAATTTGAAGATGATCCACATACATCTTTTAAACTTTATTCAAAAGTTAGATGGAGGTGGACATGAGTCTTCAATTTGTTCTTCCTTTTTAGGGTTATCAGTGGGATTATTTATTGGCTCACAGGTAAAAAAAAATATACATTTTTAGGATTCTGGGAATCCATAGCCAATTTCATTTGGTGAAATCCAAATTGATGGGGGGGGAGCAGAGGTTATTAGCAATTATTTGAACCTAATTATGTTGCTGCTTGTCTTCTGGATAAGTGTGAAATTTGGTTAATTAATACAGACAATAAATACAAATGGAAGACCATATGCTGCTTTCATGATTATGAGAACACAGTGCTGAAATAAACCAAAGTGTTGACTTGATGAAAGGAAAGTGAAACCCTTAGTAGGATTGTTCAGTGCTCCCATTTGTGGAAGACCAGTCATATTCACTATTCTTTCTTTCACTTCCATTTTCTAATCTTGAATTTTTATCACAGTAATAATCTAATCATAATAATACCTTAGGTTTGAAAAGTGTTTTACATGTTATTTTATTGTATAAGAAAAAATAGTAAGTGCTCTGCAAATATCTCATTTGAACTTTGCAAAAAACTTTGCTATTATTAAAAATATTTTATATATGAGGAAACTAAGGTAGCTAGAGATGAAATGGCTTTTCCAGAGTCATAAAGCCTAAATATCTAAGGCTGGGTTTGAATTTCAAGTCTTATTGACTTTAGGGCCAGCATTTTACTTACTAGCATAGTGCCTGACTCTTAGTTTAATGAATGTTTGGGTATTAATTGGTAGTTTTCAGGGTTAAAACAAGAATTCTTTTATTCCTCATTAATTTATGTACATAAATAAATTAGGAAAAAGGGTGACCTTGAGTGAGTATTCCAATTACCTGGCATGTGCACTTATTAGGAGTGGCAAAAGCTAAAATGGTTTTATAGTCTCCTATCAGAAACCATGCAATATCTGAGGACATTGTAGGAATGTTCCCATGATGGAATTTACTATAATGGGTATTTTATCTTCTAGTGGCAGTCTGGGGGATGATGGTTATAATGACTGTATTGGTGTGGGAAGAGGAACACCATCCTCCTACCACTTGTCAAGAAAATTTGATATCTGCAGTGATGTCTTATGCCAGAAAAAGAGTCAAGCACCTATCACATCACCAAGGAAGAACCAAAAGAGATACGCCCCCTAGTTCAATATTCTTAAGTTTCAAAACACTAAATCCCCTTTTTCCCAATTTTCTGACTTGCTCCTTCTTGTTTGTAAACTGCTTTAATTAAGACATGGGTTGAGTTCAAGACCTGTTCCATGACTTACTGTGTGACAATGGACAAGTCAGTTGAACCTCACTTTATCTATAAAAGAAGGATAATATCTCTTTGCCCTTCTCATAATGTCAATATATTAAGATAATATATGTGAAAATTGTACACTATAAAACACTGTAATAATGTGAAATATTTCTGAAGAACATTCCTGCCACTTCAAAGTAAGACTGCAAATTAGTATGTTCTAGGCTGCAATTTGAAAATTCTGATCCTAGAATCAAATAGTTAAAGGTCATCCAGATCAGTGGTTCTCAAAAATTTTGTTCTCAGTATTTTTATACTATTAAAAATTATTAGAGATCTGTCCAAAGAGTTTTTATTTATGTGGGTTATATTTGTAGATATTTACCATATTAGAAATAAAAACTAATTTTGAGTTTGTAGACCTCTGAAAGAGTTTCAGAGACCTCTCCAGGATACTCTAGACCACACTTTAAGAACTGCTGATCTGGAGCAGAGGCGCTAAACTCTCCATGTTCCCAAGTACCAGAGGAACCAAATTAAAATGTAATTAGGACATGTCTAATAAAATAAAAAATACAAGAGAGAGATCATTGATTTGTGGTTTTCTAAGTCAATATGCACCCTGTAGGAATCTGTTTCTACTTGAATTTGATACCATTGAGTGTAGATCTACCTATTTTCCAAATGAGAAAACAGAAGCTAAGTTATATGATGTGCTGACTTCTCACAAGCTAGATGCAGAGTTGCTGAAACTTCTCTATAGTTATTAATTTGATTGACCTAATTGTATGTGGAGGAAGATAACTCCTTTTGTGATCTGGCATTATGGAATACTTTAACTTAGCCTCCTGAGACAGTCTTGCTGTTTACAATACTTTTGAGAATAGTAAAGGAAGCATTGAATCTTTCAGATTTGTTCATCTTCAGTTTTTAACTCAATCCTGGAAGGTAATACTGGTCAGAAAAAAACTCCCAGCAGCAGAACAATGGCATTTAGTCTTTATTCGATATTTCTCTTGGGCATGTGTGTCTGTCTAAATGTCTTATCCTTGGGGACAGGGACTTCTTTTGTGTGATATTTCATACTTAGAAACACAATAAATGAGAGGAAAAATGAAACAATGAGGATACACATAAGAAGCAAAATAATTGCTGTGGGAATTATGTCAGAGCCCAGTGTAAGTATCAACTATCATTCTCTCCATCCATGCTTATGTTCTCCATATTGGACCTGCAACCAGAATCTGGGCTTGGCTTTTTTCTTTCATGCCCATTATTCAGGTTGAAGTCAATAAGATGATTTTATTTTTAAACAAACAAATGGGAAGTTGCAGAGAGATGATTTTCTGATGGTCAATTGACTTCCTGAGTTAAAAGAATGTTTGAAGTAAAGTTTAAATATAAGTTAGATGGAAGCAAACATTCAGGATTCCTTTTTCCTTCCTCACCCCATGTTATCTATGGTGATCCTCTTTTAATGACTTCCATCTACATGGTGCTCTTGATGCAGATTATTGTGATTTTATGTCATGTTTTATATGTATAGGAGATAGTCCCTTGAGAATAATGGCTTAAAGACAGACACAATATACAACTTCTTGGCAACAGTGGGAAACTTTTAATTTTTTTCTTTCAAAAATGGTGTTAAATCTCCTTTAGCTGGGTCATATTTCTGTTGCTTAGTTGAAGCTGAAGGGTTCAAGTAATATTTTATCAAAGTGATTGCATTGTATTTGGTGTGAAGTCCTCCCAAAAGATAATGACAATGTTTTTTTACTGCATACAAGATAAATTAAAAAAAATCTAATCAAGGTGGAATCCAAAAGTGTTGAGAAATGCAAAGCCCTTCACTGGAGTGCAAATTTGTTAGTCTTTCTGGTTCTGACAGAATCTTGCCCACTGTTGTCACAGTCTAAAATGATATTGAGATTGATATGGTATATGATGGGAACAACCTCCTTTCCCTTTGTCCTGACTAGTTAGCAGTCTTTCACTACAAGTACATAAAAGGAGACAAAATGAATGAATAATTTACAAACATTTATATTTCAGTGTTAGGAAATGTGGCAAGATTAGGAAAACAGTTAGTTGAAGACACTGGCTTGTACAAAGCTGACTAATTCAAGCAATGAGTTTTACAGGATACATTTTAACAAGATAAAAGTTCATCTATGACATACACATATGACAGACAACTCCTTGATTTTGACATAACAGCATCAATTACATAAATACCAAGATGAAATATTGTCAGGTCAATTCTGGGTAATGAAACATACAACCTTTTTTTATTATTTGTTTTTTGGCTATGGCAATTCAAATAAAGTTCTTAGTTTCAAATCACAACATACCTCAGGCAGCATGCAGGGAAAAAAGTCATTTATTTTGTACATTTGTGTGACAGACCTTGCAACAAGCTTTCATTTCCAGTAGTTAGCTCAAGAATATAGGAACCATTCAAATAATAGTTTTGCTTTAGTCAGCATTTGTATTGACTGGACTAATGAGCAAATCTGGTAAAAATAAAACTATCTGAAATCATTCAGTAACAAAATTGCACAGTGATCATAAACTCAATTCTCCTAAAAGAAACCCATCTTTCATTATTAGTTCTCATTGATCAGTGAGACAGTAGCTGTGTTAAGCCTGGACTCCTAGAGCCAGCAATATGGAGCAGAAACTCATTCTCTTCTCTTGTAGGTTCTCATGGTGACAGAAAAGATGCTGACCATTGGAAGTCAGAGAGTTGGATGACAGAGCTATACAAACACACATACATTGGGTGTCTCAGAGTCTTAAATATTTTGTGAGTTACTTCACAAACTGATTAGCTCAACAGGAAGCTTAAATCACATATACCTTAAGATTTAGAAAAAAAAACATTTTGTACAATAAGTGTCTAATTTCTTCACTACCAGTTTCATTTTGGTGTTCTTTGTCTTTATGCTTGCAGTCCTTGAAGAAATTATTAATAGATACATATCGATGGCCAAAGCTGATAAAAGTCATATCATCTCACAGAAATATGGCTGAGTACACATTGAACCATAGAGTCAGCAAAAAACAAACTAAAGGTCACAATAACTCTTTTGTCAAATAAGTTAAGTCCCTTTTAAGAACAGCAATTTGAACTCAACCCAGGAAATTAAACACATTTCTTACAAAACATTGTATTTATTTTAAAGGGCTAGTTCTTGGTAGCTGTATTTCAGTGCAGTACAACGATTAAACTCAGG
Organism: Myrmecobius fasciatus; assembly: GCA_023553655.1. Lineage (NCBI taxonomy): Eukaryota > Metazoa > Chordata > Mammalia > Dasyuromorphia > Myrmecobiidae > Myrmecobius > Myrmecobius fasciatus. The sequence goes on along the minus strand of JAJPUD010008907.1, from coordinate 45,478 downwards.
GACTACACTGAATATCAGATTATCAACATGGCATTACTTCTTTCAAGATGGTATATTAGGTTCCTAGAAAATGCACTTAAGTACTTAAAATGTAGCTTTTTAATGACTCCTCTACATTCATCATATTCTACCATTAAAGTTGATATCTTTAATTTGGAAGAAGTGTGTGACATTCCCAAATGCAATCCAATGCCTTATTAAGCATTAGAAGAAAATCTGATAAATCTAGTGTTATGACTGTGTTAACATAATGTGGTAATTTCTACTCTATTATTATGGATTTGGTTCAGATAAGGTTATCCACAATTTTGACTTTTATTTACTGCATTGATTTAAAAATCTTAGTAATATTTTTCTTGGTCCTTATATATACAAAATGCAATATTGATTTTCAAAAGATAGAAGGAAATAGGATGAAGATACCTCACAATCACAGTCATAGCAAAAGAGATTCAACTACATTTTACAGATCATTAAAGACTAATCTTTGGCAAAAAAAATTACAAATATGTCACTATTTTAAAATCACATTTTGAATGTTTTACTTCTTGTTTCAGTTATGTGGTCTCTCTAATGCTAAAGTTCACCACCACAAATATAAAAATATATGAGTTTAGTACATTTGCTTTTTGATAATGCATCTCTTTTCCAAAGAGTTTTGATTATTTAATGTCAAAGATTCATATAAGTATTTCTGACAGTAAATGTCACTTGAAAAGGTCACAATTTTTCCAATACATTTGGATTATAATGCGCCACTTCTTCCCTTTTGTCACCACCCAGGATTTTTAACACCGAGACTCACAAAATAAACTAAATATTCTGGATGTTTGTATAGCTTTAGATTGCTGTACAACATAGTTCTCACCAAATAAGTTGTATGTGTGTGTATGCATGTATATGTATATATGCCATATGTGTGAATATCCTCACAATGGTAAGGCTTGTAGTTTACATTCAGCGGCATAATGAGTTGAGTACATGAAAATTGCAAGAGAAGTGAAGTTTTCAGAGAAATGAAACACAGGACGATTGGGACACTTTATTGAATCAAACATGGGAAATAGAGTGATTGCCTACTCTTTCATATTAAGATGGCAAAAATTTCCTTTCACAAAAAATATAAATGTCATTTGTTATGACTCCTTTGTTCTAGTAGTACAGGACCTCATGAGTTTTTCCTTGCTACACCCCTGGTGTTCAGGCTTGTAGGCCCTTGATCAATTTTCAAACTGTTTGGATTCCCATTAAAAACATCACTTGAATTTCTTTATATGGATTGTTTCACTGGCTCAAGACAAGTTCTAAATACCATAGGGTCTCACCATACTTATGGTCTTGGCCAAATGGCCGAGCAGAATTCCTAAGTCTTAAAATTAGGGGAGAATAAATTCCCTCACTTCTTCACTTTCTCTTACTTCACATTAATCACACCATTAATAACATTGGTTGTTGAGGTCTTCTATACAACATATACAGAATGTACAATAGGTCCCCTCCTTCCCTCTTGTCTAGGAACCATAAGTGTTTCCTCATTGTGATCACTCTAATATCAACAAATATTTATAGTTGAAATACATAGGGGAGTTCCCCATTGCAATAGTAGTGGTGCTAACCACTACTGTTATGGCTTATTAGATTATGTTATTAAGTTGTGCCACCAAACTCTTTAAATGATAAGACACTGATAGATAAAACTTTGGGGATTTTACAACAAATAAAGAACCCTTCCCCCCAAATCAATTTCCTTTACTCTTAAAAATATGGGCTTCGAATTAACTATAAAAACATGGATTACCCTAAGGATATTTAGCTTTCTGGCCATCCCTAACACCCTCCAGCTACCCATACAAAGTTATAAACTAAAATTGATTTCAATCTTTCAAGATTCTTGCTAGTGGGTGATGTCACATAATACCCATGTAACTTTTCCTTTGAGATTGCTTTATAAGGCCAACCATTCATGTCCTTAGTCTTGGGCATTGAAATATCTGTAAGAAAATACTAGTATTTGTTGGTTCAATGGACTTGCAAAGGTGTGGTTATGGCAGTGCTTAAGTTTTTCTAGAACCTCCAGTGTCTCTGATACTCCCCTCCACCAGAGGCATGTCTCTACCACCAAAGGGACTGTGTGGATATGTGTAATGTAAAAGATTAAAAAGAGATCCTGGATGAAATGGAGAATGTACATGCAAATAGACAAGACACAGGTACCATCATTAACCAAGTGAAATCTTTTAAAAAGATAATATGAACAGGAATATCAAGGGAGGAGAAGATATAAAAAGTGGTCCTCCTAGCACAAGATTACCCAGATGCTCAAGCCTTGAGTAGAGAGCAAAAGATGAGGGGGCAAGGTCAGACTATGGACTCTTAGGCAAAATACAGAGTTTATTTTATTCGTATTTGAAATAAGAGTTCTGGGATAAAAAAAAAATCATAAACACTGGATTCCTGGCTCCTACTGAAGCAACATGAGGCTATTGATACAGATGAAAACTGGGATTTCAAATATCCAGAGGTTTTTTGTTGTGATTGGTTTTTTATTCATACTATCTGGATAATTGAAATGATCACTTTCCCTTTATAAGTTTGGCATCACATTGTCATGGCAATTATAACCCCAGAATAGGATTTGGTTGGTTTGATTGACTGATTAAATAAACCACCTAGAATAGTTAAATGCTTTCATGGTTTTCCTTCTGCTTTTTATAATTTTAATTCCCAGCATATGCTAGACAAATCACCTGTGATTTTGCTAAATTATCTATTTAGTATATATAAGATACTGGAGAGGAGGGGGATTGAAGCTATACACCAATGACATTTTCATTTTATGTCTTGATGTTTCCCCTTTTTACTGCATTTCAGGGTCAAAAGGGAGAGTCAACATATTTGTAAATATTTTTCACTCTTGTAAACATGGATAGATACTTGACCAACACAAAACAAAACAAAAAGAAAAATAAAAAAGTTTACCTTGAGACTTTCTCTGTGATTATTCCTGAATATTCCTAGTAATCAAGATACCTGCCTTCTTTTTCCTAAATCAAATAAAACCCCAGAGATCTTCTGTAAACTTTTACATTGCCTGTGGCCTACAGGTTACATGAGCCACAGGGCCTTTGAAAATCTTTCCTTCTACAATAAAACAAGTTCACTTTAGCTACTAATATTTTTCATCTTGTTAGCCATTTTGCTATGTTTATGCTCATTCTTCAGACCAGGACACATCTTTAACAGGTACAGTAAACAGAGCATTAGGCTTGTTATAAACTGGGTTTACATTGGAACAGGTGTGTTGCTAGCAACAATCAAACAGGAAGGCAAAAACACGTCTAATGTCTCCTCTTAAAAGGTTCAAAACAAAAAGAGCTGAGAACTCTACAGCAGATACACATAGGAGAAACCTATGATATTTAAGAATTTTGGGGGACTCTGCTAATTCATCTATGTGCATTTATGAAGATTACTTTTCCTTTATAATGATGAAACTATGTCTGTACTCTTGGTCAACTTAAAAAATTTACACTGTTTTTGCCCACAAAGAATCAGACTATTGATCTTCCTCCTGGGAGCAAGTTGGTGTGCCCTGGGGGACTGTATTAATACTATCAGACACCTGGAGTGAGCAGACAGTATGCAGTTTAACAAAGCAGCTTATATCCTCCTAGGATAAAGCTTATATTTTGGAAGAATACGTCACAATATTTAATTCCCAACAAACTTGTGTGAGGTTAGGTGGGGAAGAGAGGGGGAATAGTAAATGTGAAATTTTTAATTAAATGATTAAAGTACAGATAAGTTAAGCAGCTTTTCCCAGGATCCACATCAAGTTAAAGATAGAAAGACAGATCAATAGGAGATCTCTTGACCCAGGTCTTGGGGTTATCTTCTTTAAGAGGTCTGCATTTTAAGCAATTTCTGGATATACTCAAAGTCCTTTATTCTAAATTCCAGCATTAAAAGCTCTCTAATGATACAGGCATGTGCACTATTACATTTTTTTCCTTTAAAGAGTATTTCTATCCAGGATCATTGAATCTCTGAGTTAAGAGTAGACAATGAAGATCCAACCAATACCCATGTCCTTTACAGTAACCTTTCTAGAGTCATCCAGCCTCTGAAGAATTTTAGTGATAAGGGATTTTGTATTTCCCAAGGCAGCCTATTATATTTTTGGATATCCTTAATTATGTGTTTCCTTTGTCAAAATCTTCCAAGCTCTTCTGTCCTTTCAAAATATAAAGCAAATCAACCAAAACATTTTGAAAAAAGCATTTGTTACACTATGAAATTGACACCTGAAAGGTTGTGTACAGGTTTGTAAAAGGGCCTCTACTCAGAACTCAGGGGACACAATTTTTCACTGAAGTAGGAGAGGCAATAAAAGCCTTACAAGAGGTACCCAGTAATATATCTAGCCTCATCAACTTTCATCCTGGAGAGGCTCTGTAACACTAAATTTAGTTCAACTAAATGAAGAGGCATCTTCTTTATAGCTTTCTTTCAGGTATATCATACATCAGGACCCAACAAAGGTGCAAAGTAACAGAAAGAATAAAGGGGCATCTACTTTCAACTACCAATGGAATTTTGGCTGAAGACTGATATAGCATTTAATTACAGCTTCTGGGATTGATTGGCAGGCCTGGGTCAATACTGGAGGTAGGGCCAGAGGAAAGGGGAGAAGAACCAGACATCTATGAGCTGGATTCACAGCCCAGGAAAGAAAAAAAAAGATTGACCTTGACTTACATATTTTATGGCCTTAAACAGTCATCTTCTCAAATGATTGACAGTAGAACCAACATAGTTTAAGGTAGCTTCTGAAGAATGCTTATGCTGCACTTTCCAAAAAAACAATCCTTCCAATCTACATTTTCCTAATCAAAATTTAAATGGGGGCCAAAGCCAACCAGAGGACTCTTCAAAATATACCACACATATGCCTTTTGCAAAATGAAAAGCAGGTGTATGCATAAATGCATCCTAATGAGGGAAGTGGATTTTATTCCAGAATGACTAAAGGAACAATGATGAGAATTCCTCTGTAAAAGCTTGTTTGCTCTTCTGACTCAGCAATGGAGCTCACCAGGGCACTGATTCCAATGGGAGGAAGATACCCTTAGGTTTTCCTTCACATCACACAGTTGATTTGAGATCTCTTTGCTAATAAAGTCATAATATGTTACTGCCATGGCATTTAAGAGATTTTGTGGTTTCTGATGTATTAGCTGGGATCCCTTTAGAAGCAAGTTTATAGGAATCTGGCTGAAACTTCACTGTTTACATGACCTGAGTTCACCAGTAACTTTCCTTTGCTGTGGATAAGCTTACAGTCTGTGGATAAATTTTTTCCCCTCACAGGCTATGCATGGGAACAGGATTATAATTTCCTTCTGACAGTGGGATAGGTTGTTTTGTGGCAGACAAGATGATTGCTAGTGATATGATTTATGTCCCTTTTTGTAATTTTCCTGAGTTTTCATTTGCTCTGTACACATTACTGTGGGTGCATTTAAGGGCAATTGGAATCTGTGCAAAACTCAAGACTTACAGAAATCCTTTCCCCTGATTTTAGCTTCATTCAGGACAGCTGTCCTAATTTCTTCCTGTGCAAGAATTCTGTCTACCATACATACACTCTGCTTTAAAATAACTCCTATTATAGGGTAGAACAAAGACCTAGAGCACAAAAAGTAGAAAAGCTTGTTTTCTGTGGGAAATTGTGTTTGAAATAAAGGAAAAAAGGCTAATGGAACACAGATAAGCTATTATGCTTACTATAATTCCACTGAATTCTCTCCTTGCAGTTTTCTAAACTATAGTTCTCAAGAAGGACCCATTGTTTATGATTGAGGGAAGTAAACCAGGAGCTGAAACCTATATCACCCCCCCCCATGTCCTCAAAGGTATCAAGGCAGAGATTGAGGATTATAGGAAATTGTAAAAAGTTACACCTTTTGTTGTGGAGCCTTTTCCACAAGTTATTCCTAACATCCTGAAATAAGCTCATTCATCAGAAGAGAAAAGCTTCTAATTTAATTAGAGAGATGGGCAGAGCCAGCTCCAAGTGATTATTGGCATAGGACTGGTACTTTTTCTCCTAAAAACCATCTATTTTGCATATTCCTATCTACCTATCCATCCATCCATTCATCCATCTTACCATCACCTACCTACCTACCTATCACAGCAAAACTTATCAAGAATATGATATCGTCGTATCTATTTATGTAATTTCATATCTGACTATAAATTATAGCTTATGAGACTTTTAAGTTCTCAAAAGCAGGAAGTGCTTTTGGTTTTGTCTCTGCATCTCCAAAATCTAATGAGTAATTAATGATTAGTAAGGTTGATTGATTACAGAGCTCAATATAATTGAGACCAGATTTTGTCCAGATAGGTGAGATTGAATATTGAAAAAGCGGCACTAGTGCAAGTAGACAATAGAAAAATGAACCTTGTTTTCTAGTTCCTCCTCATTTATTAAACATTGAATGTAAAAGAAATGAGTCAGTCTGTTAATGGAAAGCTTTATTAAGACTTTCAGATAGCTACTTTAAGAAGTTCAATTAAAGGGGCAGCTAGGTGGCGCAGTGGATAGAGCACCAGGCCTGAAGTCAGGAAGACCTGAGTTCAAATCTGGTCTCAGACACTTAACATTCCCTAGCTGTGTGACCCTGGGCAAGTCACTTCACCCCAATTGCCTCAGCAAAAAGCAAGAAAAAAAAAAAAAAAGGAAGTTCAATTAAACAGATTTGGAAGGTAAATTTAATTGAGTTTCATATGTAATGATCATTCCCCATCTAGTGTTTAGTCTCTCAGATTATTGGGGCCTCACTCTTCATTACTGAAATTCAATTTACATTCAAATTATTTGATCAAAGCTCTATAGATGTTTCAGATTTGCATTAAGCTTGGACACTATTTGTCTGGAATTGTGATTTTTCAATCCTTTCCTAGTCAATCTTTTCTGAAAATTTGTGTTATTTTTGTGGAGTGGCAGATAAGGATATTAAATCTATGATTTTCATTGATTTAAGAAATTCCAGGTATTGAAATTCTCATTAATGGAGATGGATAATTTATTTATTTATAATTTAGACAAACGGGGGAGGTACTAGACATCAATAATTTCCTCTGTCTTGTGACTACCTAGATGATAGAAAGAACTTCTTGTGGTCCTTAGGAAACCATGAATTAGTTATGTAAAGAAGCTTTGGAGATTTAACCCACAGTTCTAGAGAACTTCCTGGGGAGCTGAGTAAAATAATTGGTTGTTGGTCATATGGCAATTTTTGTGTCAGAGGAAGGACCAAAACTAGGCCTTTCAATTCTGAATGCCATGCTGCCTCATTGATTAATAATTATTTCAAAACAAGCATCTTAATATGGACTACAATTACTTAGTGATTTGTAAACCCCCCCCCTTTAATCTTCCATCAGATCTAAGTTTGTTTTGTTCTCTGTGTAGAGAGTAGCATTTGAAATTGCATATTTAATTTAGTGAGGATAAATGTCAGCATCATTAGAATATACACTCCTTGAGAATAGGGACTTTTACTTTATATTCCCAGTGGTTAACAGTGACTTTCCACATAGCAGGTGCTTAATAAGTGCTTGTTGAATTAAATTTAATTAAAGTTAGATTTCTGACTATGGACTGGAAGCTTCTATACTTCCTATCCTGGCCCAGTCACATTAATAAAGAATTGGAAAGCAACAGGAAAAGCTCATTGACTTTAAGCTGAGAAATTATTCTGAAGATACTCTTGGTTTAGCCAATAAGAACTATTCTCATTTGTAATATTCTAGGCAAGTAGATACTCTGATTCTCCCTGAAAATCTTTGAGCTTCTGGAGAGAAGAGAAAGAAAAGTTATGTAAGCAATAATTATGAGACTTTCAACTATAGATACAAGTTGACATGGAGAGCATATCATGGGAGAACATGAGAGAGTAAGGATGGAAAGACATTTTAACAAATACCCTAACAAGTATTCTTCCTATGAGAAGAACTTTCTGGCCCAATCTTCAACTCATTGCGTATTGAAATATGCCCAAATGATTAAATGACTTTTCTGTCTTTAGTTTATTAAACTAAATTAATATTTAGTTTTCATGATTTGGCAAAAAAAAATAGTCCAAAACCATACCCTTCCATTTGACCAACTGATTTTTGTGGAGCTCCAAGTGCTATATAAGTACCTAGATATTTCTAAAATCTATAATACAGTAGGTATTGAGATTGTGAAACCCACAATGAAATTTTGGTTAGCATGTCAGAATCAGAGTTGAGAAGAAACCACATTTTTATATATTCCACCCCTATGGCCAATTTGCTAAACCTTGCTGCTTCCGAGATTTTTGCTTTAAAAGATCATAGATTTAAAATTGGCTGGGATCTTAGAAGTCATCTAATACAACTTCTTTTCAAGTATAAACAAAAAGAATATTCAAATTTTAAATTTTAAAATTTTCCCAATGACTTTTCCCTCTTTCCTCTGTACTTGGTTTCTTTTTTTACATTTCACCAATTGTAAAACTAGGGAAATAAGAACTGAAAATTTGGAGTGGGCAATCTTGCCAAATGTATGCTGCTCAGGAAAAGTCAATACCACTATGTTGGTATTTAAATAAGTTTTCAAACTTTTAAGGACTATAATAGCCTCAGCATTGCAGTTGCTCCTCTCTATTAACACTTGCCCCTTAATTGCTGTCCATCAATGAACCAGAAACTATACGCATAGATTGGACTTTGAAGTGAACTATACATATAGATTGGATTTCACGATAGGACATTGACAATGGTCATTTAAATACAAATTACCCATAATGTTGTATAAAACAATGGCTATTTGAAAGAAACCCCTTTAATTTTAACTCTTTTAACTTTTAGAATGTTTCATTTTAGAAAGAAGTTAGAAGAAATGGTTTCTCAAAGCAGTAAACTATTTTCTCTTCACCTTAAAAGAACTCTATTCTATCTCCCTCTAATTTGGAACCATTTCCAAAGAAAGTGTTCAGGGATTGAGTATCCACAATAGTAAATGGAAAAACAGAAAAAGGTTCAGGAAGAACTCTGCTCACTTAAGTTTTCAGTCAGGCTCATTTCTCATTACCAGAATCAAATTAATTATTGGAGAAATTAAGTCTGTTCCCAGATTTCTTCTGAAATAAAGCACACACAAATTTCAAAGGCCAAAGAGAACAATCAGTATCAAGAAGAATATTCTAATCCAAGGACTAATAGTTTCTCATGACAGCATCCTCTGTGTCTCAAAAAGTATTCTGAGAGCAGACTCCCCACTTTTTCTCCTCTTTTACCTCATTTCTTCCTCCTCCTCTTCTTTTCTCCTCCATCCCTCCTTTCCCTCTCTCCCTCTTCCCCTCTTCCTCCCCTCTCCTCTTGTCTTATCTAGTATATCTCTTCCTTACCCACATTATTCTTGTTCCTCTTTAATACAGTAATAAATAGTTGGAAACAACCCTCTTAAAATTTTAATATGACATTATTCTTGAGATCCATGGTTTGAGACAATGTTATGGCTGAGATAGGGGTTATTGTACTTCTAATACCAACTCTCAAAGAAATCCCAAGGTAGTCCTGCCTGATACTTACTGAATTCTGTCATTTTTTTCTGTACTTTCTAGCATACTGATATAAGTATCAATTTGCTTTCATATAAAATATTTCCTTTTCCTCTTTCAACAAGCTCTGTGTTTTTTAAACTTTTAGACAATTTATTGGTAATGGATACCAGCGTCTCTTATACAGGCAGGAAAAAGCAATTTATTTCAGTAGAATTTTCTTTATGTTTGGGCGTAAATATATGGAATGTTGTTCCCAGGACTCTTTCTCTTGCTGAAAGATATAGCTCAACCAATGTCAAGATAAGACTTCAATTGTCATTTTTATCAGAGAGCATGTTACGGCTGGTTATTGAAGAGTGATGTTTCTAGACTGTGCATAGATGCTTAGTATTAACAACTTATTTCACCTCAGAACAAGTAGAATCTATGGGGAGGGATTCAGTGTTATGATTTTGGAAGAAAGCACCAAGTCAACTCCTTCAAATTATTCCTAGCTTCTGACTTGAACCAGTATGTTCTGAGTTTTATTTAAAATGAAAATAAGGTCAGATAATAGATGAAAAAACAAAGCAGGAACCCTAACTAGATGCCATTCTCCTTGAGAAGTTTACAAACTAAGAATGTGGATATTTCCATTTCACAGCCATGTAAATATCACCATGACATATTAATTCCATCATTTTGGGGATGAATTTTTGATTTGTTCTTCAGTTAAAGAATAAAAAGAATAGAATCATATATTATTGGGTAAAAGTATTAACAGTAATAAAGAAGATTTGAAAAACAAAGACTTCTCTTAAATAGGTAACCAAACTTTTATGTTTTAGAGGATTTTATCCATCTTCTTAAGGCTGTAGAAAATAAATTTTTTAAAAGTAGTGACTATTCTTATTTCTTTTTTTCTAAAATGATTAGAACTGTAAGCACAATTAGCTAATTAATAAATGCCTGTGAAATCTAATTAGTGTTTTATAATCTGCCTCATATTGATGTTGATTTGGGCCATACTGCTTGCTTGGTTTAGAGGTCAAAATAACATTTGATTTATAATGACTTTGACTGAATTGACATTAATTTTGGGGAAATAAATAACAACCATATTAAAACAGCATCAACCTCTAAAAAGAATTAATTGCCAAGGCATTAGGCTGTACTATTTTGAGGTCACATGTGTTGAAAGAAAAATGGAAACTCCTGAAGGCATTTTAATGAGGCATATATCCTGGGCCAGCACATTCTAGAAATTAACACCATCAATTTTGGATGAGTTGTTCATAAAACCAAAGTGGAAAACTCTGGTTTAAGCAACCCCTTATTGGCTTCAGTTCCCCTCTTTAGTCCAACAAGATCATGTTATATTTGGAATTCAGTTTGTTGTTGCTTCTGGCTTTAACAAATATGTGAGGGCAAAGAAGAGAGAAAGAAGGAAGTGCTGAGAGTTACCATACTTGTCTGTAGTCATAATTATGTCAGTGTTGAAAGATCTATAGAGCTCTTGTAGACAATAATGATGTTGGGTTAGAGAGCAATGATATGATCATTCTTTGTGCTAATTCCCCTGGGTTTTGATATGGCTTTGGTTAATCACTGTAATCTCTACCCAGCCATATTATGTTTGGACATTACTCAGAAGCACAAATGTTATTAGCGTAATACATTTTTAAAGCTTTTCTCTTTAGAATAATTTGTAAGAAGCTCTGTCAAGGACATAAATAAAAAAGGACCAACCTTAAGTTCTTAAGAAGGCAAAAATCCATAAATACTGATTTTTTGGTCTTATGTTTGATCTTTTGGAAAGTATCCGATTTTTCTCAATATTTAATCCTGATCAGATCAACTTATCTCTATTTGGTTTGAAATATTTTAGAAAGTACTGATACCCATGAATATTTTCATTGTTTTCCCTTTCCATCTGAGTTGAGTGACATATGATTTATTAATCTTTATATGACAAGTTGGGCAAGTAAATTTAGAATCATAGGAACACAATTTTAGGTTTGGTCTCTCAGAAGAATAGAACTTTCTTCTTATTAAGAAAAGTGGTAGATGAAGAATAATCTTTTCTATGTGACCTGAGAAGTTTCTAACAGGATTGGGGAAATCAGTTTTAAAAAGGAACCCAACAACAACCACCACTTTTTTCTTAAAAGAAAGGGACAGGGGCAGCTAGGTGGCGCAGTGGATTGAGCACCAGCCCTGAAGTCAGGAGGACCTGAGTTCAAATCTGGTCTCAGACACTTAACATTCCCTAGCTGTGTGACCCTGGGCAAGTCACTTAACCTCAACTGCCTCAGCAAAAAAGCAAAAAATTTAAAAAATTTAAAAATAAAAAAATAAAAGAAAGGGACATATATTAAGCTGGATGGATGAACTATTCTATAAATACAGTGTTATTGCAATCCCTCATATCACTTATGGCTCTGGCTTTGGTCACATGGATTTACATATCCCTCAAATAGTAAATTAGGCTGCTAGAAAAGTACCTTTATTATTCAAATGGGATCAAATGTTATTGACTTAATAAATTCTGGTATATTAGGTGGTTTCCAAGTAGAAATATTTGAGCTACTATGAAATTTGAATTTCATTAGGAGGAATTTTTCACCATAGAAAATGATTTGGTTCATTATTAATATGTGATAATGATGATCTCCATGCATTATGTTTCTTACTGTTTACATAATTTACCTTTTTGAAAAGAAAACTCTTCAAGGGGAAAACCTTTTCAAATTAATGACTAATTGTATTGATAAAATGAAGAAGCAAATAGCTTCATTGATGCTTGTGAACAGGGATTGTTTCATTCATTATTTCTGTACTTGTAATCCCAGTATCTAGCACAGTTTGTGGCACATGATTAATGCTTGATAAATGTTTCTTGACTGACTGAAGAAATAGTCTAGTAAGCAGTGCAAGGATGTGATCTGTGTTACTTGACAGAATATCCCCACTGACAAAATAGCATATCTTTCAAAATGCCACTGAATAGAATTTCACATATCACACTATGTTCTAATAAACATTTGAAAGGTTATGATGAGGAAGAGATTCTTTTGAGAAGACCAAATCAAAGTTGCAAAGACACATGTGTATATATGATGTCAGGAAATAATTTCTCAACATATATCAATTCAAAAATGGAATAGGCTATCTCAGATGGTAGTGTATTCCTCCTCTCAAGAGGTCTCTAAATAAAAAAAAATTAGACAGACATTTATTGTTTTCTATAGATGAATTATTATACAGTTATGGGAGTTTGGCTGTGGTAATGCCATTAAGATTCAAATTCTGTGAATTGCTCTCCATACTGAAATGAAATTATACTTTGTTACTTTTTTTCTTTGAAAGTAAGGTCATTTTCTAAAAAAATATTTCCATGTAATTCTTGGGGTAGATGGCTTGAATGTCTAAGACTCATGTCTAGACTTAAAGTCTTGTAAATCTCATTACTCACTATTTATTGATCTGCAAACAGCCCACTGAAGGTAATGAAATTAAGGGAAAAAATTTGTAAGGTAGTGATGTAAGAAGCCGATTTGGTGGAATTTAGGGAAAGAAAGCTAAAGTGATATATTTTTTAAGATGGGCTTGGTTGAAATAATTTTAGAGACTGTCATCACTACCCTCAGGTAAAATTACGGTTTTAGGTAAGAATTCTCTCTTGTTAAGACTGAGTTAGATTCTTATTGCTTGCTAAAGAAGTTGTTCTGTAGCAAGCATTTCTATAGTGCTTTATAGTTGGCAAAACACTTTACAAATATCTCATTTTATCCTCACAATAATTCTAGAAGATAAGTCCCTATTATCCTCATTTTGCAGACAAGAGAAATGAAATGAGCAATGGTTAAATGACTTATTCAGTCTTACTTAACTACTAATTGTCTAAGGGAGGATTTGAATTCAGGTCTGCCTAATACTAGATTTAGGACTCTACTGTGTCACATAGATGTCTCATATAAATTATTGGGTGAAATTATTTGTGGAATTGAGCAAGTATTAACACATTCATTTCTTAATTTAAATTTAACTTAAATTCCAATGATGATACTAAAACAACCCAATTGGCTTCCTGTAGTGGAACTGAAGACTTATCATGGTCAGGCTGAATTTTTTTGGACATAACTTTTGTTCCCAAAGAGTCATGGAAAGCTAAATACTCACCACCTCTTGATTGCTGGCCAGATGATAGTTTCAGTTGAGACTTGGTTTGATTTTGTCACACCCACAGGTAGTGACTTTCCCCCTTTTCCTTCTCATCTGTTACAGAATGCTGCTTTCAAATTTAAGATATTTTCATGTTGGAGATAACAGTAGCCTCATGAATAAATAACTAGGGACTAAAAGTGGTTCTCTTACCTACCTACTTGCCAGTTTTAAATGAGACAGGATAAATTTAAATGAATTTAAATGGCTTGAATGAGGTGGCTGGAGTACCTTCAATTCTAAAATTCTATGATCCTATGGTGTTTTGTGATAGACAAAAAAACCTCATATGCCCTTCAAAGAATAATTATAGCCAAAACAATGATAAAGAGACATAGTTCCAAAGAAAGGGTACAGATCCAACTTACAGGTAATATCTAGCCTTCAATAAAGTTTGAAGGAACTTTAAAAGAATCCAAACATTTTAGCATATGCTTTTTATGCAAATTAAATATGGCCCTTTTGTTTTGTTCAATTTTTTAAATATAAAAATCACTTTTATTTTTATCCAATGAAACTTTTTGTTTAGTTTCACTAACAAGTAAGAGTCCTTGGCAAGGAGATGATATCATAAACTACAAAATCAAATGCCAACATTGATTACCAGTGTTGAACAGGGTCATTCAGGAGATAGCCAACCAAGATCCACTTGAAGTTTTAAAAATGATTTTTGGACAAAAGAATCCAGTTGGAAATAGGAGTTGAGAATCAGTCTGGGATTTTTACATGAAGGGCTGAAGAGAGATTTAAATTGGCTGTTCACTATCTTGATGATTTAGGGATTACTATTTTTACATTGAAAGTCTTCAGGGGTTGTCTTATGGACAAAGCAAAGAGTCAAGTTGACAGAGGGCTTCTGCCAGGGACATTTTGACTATAGTACCTATAGTTCAGGGAAAGGAGGTATTGGAGCTTAATGATAATAATAGGCAACGTTTATACTGTGCTTACTATGTGCTAGGTAGTGTGCAAAGCACTTTACAATTATTATCTCACTTGATCCTCACAACAACTCTGTGAGGTAGGTGTTGTTATTATCCCTATTTTACAGATAAGAAACTGAGGCAAACAGAGATTAAGTGACTTTCTTAGTGTTAGAGAACTAGTAAATACTCTATGCTGGATTTGAACTCATATTTTTTCTGCTTCCAGACCTGGGCACTATATCCATTGTGGTACTTAGCTGCCCCTAACTTAAAAAGACTGAGATTACAATGACACATGGAAGGAAATTAATGACAACATTGACTAAAAAAATGACAATACAGTAAAATGTTGGAAGTTGATTACAGTTTTAGAACTGGTCAAGTCATTCTTTTAGGCCATTATCTGAGGACAAATTATTTGAAGAGAGAAGGGTTGACTCATTGTCTTAAACCAAGATTGGGAGGCATAAGAGATGGAGATGACTTTTCTTTGACCCTATCAAGCTACTGAAATTATGCATTATTTCCATCGCCTGGAAAATGAATGTGATACATGTTGAGCTGCAGCAGGATATTGCCATAGAAAATACCCAACAAGACAAGGAGAATAGGTTACAACTGTAAAGTACTAGCTCAGTGATTACCAGCATGGATTAAAGAAATTTTCTGATACTTATGAGCCTTCCAGACAAATATAAAACAAGTACCCACACATTTCCTCTTATTATAACTTATCTTGATCCAAGTTTCCCAAGTTTTTGATTGTAACATGTACGGAGTCAAGACAACTTTTCTAGAACCACTTATTCACTTGTCAAATACATTCCTTCTAACTAATGAGTTTATGGAATTAAGGGCACTGTGATGTATGATGTTAAAGAATGTATGCACTTAAATCTTCTTAATGAGTCTTTGAGATATGAAACCTCTGATTAGCCTCATTGCATCTTACTTAAGATAACATGCTTAGGACTAATCATCCCTCCCCTTATGAAGCCCACCAAACTATTAGTCTAATATCCAAAAATTGTCTTAGAAGATTAGAAATTAAACAACCCAATGGCTGTCATATGGGAGAGGCTTAATACTGGGAATCTCTTTTCCATCATTTGCATGATACCATTTTCTCAGGTTTTTTTGTTTCTTCAAATCTTAAAAAAATCAAAAAAAGGGATAACTAGATGACAATGATAAGAGGAAAAACATTTGATACAGAACATGCTGTGTCATTACCAGTTAAATCAGAAACAATTAGAAACTTTATTTGTCTGTGTCAATGATGTGTACCATTTATAAGGAAGAGTACTCTCTTCCTAAATCTGTGCACAATACACACAAAATGAAAGGATCAAACAAATTAAATGAAATGACTTTACACAAATATAATAATAATAATAACAACAACAAGAAGAACCCTGAACAACCAGACTCTAGTATTGATATTTTCCTTACTGAAATAAAAAGAAGAAAAAAAAACACCAAAAAACTCCCAGAAAACCCCAAAACAAAACACTTCACCTTTTTGAAAGTGAAAATGACAAAGATTTCATTATATTTTTCTGTGAAAATCCTGTATGGGGATGTGATCATTCCAAATGTGGATAAAAAGGTGTGCAAAGAATTTTAATTGATTACAGAACTCACATATGTGGATTATCATTACTTGACAGTTTCTATTTTAGTTTTGTATTTAGGCAGCTGCCTTTGAGTTTACTGCTGATTGTCAAGTACCAGGAATAGGTCTCTGATTGATAAGAACAGAAGGGTACAAGGGAGAATGCAGCCTAGTCCTGTCCATAATAAACTAGATCATCTCATTATTTTGAACTTCTAACATGAATCTACACTTGCATACACCTGTCATACTCTTGGTTTAAGTACCTGGCACATAGTAAATGCTTAATAAATGCTTGGTAACTGATAGATTGATTGCCGGATTCAGCAAAGTATAAATAATGGGTTATTCTAAACTCATGTGTTCATTTCAACCTAGAAAAAGAGACATAGTTTGGAGATACTTGAAAAGATTTGCTCTTGACATTTTTTTAACTAGACTGAATTATTTTTCCTTTAATTTGAGCCATGATTTATTCTTCCTTTTGTCATTTAGATGACCTCAAGGTAGAATTGTCCTTATGAGGGTTCATTTTTTACTTTGACTTTTACATTATTTTTACAAGAACAATGAGGTGAGGATGAGGGGGGAAAATGTATAACAAATATACATCGAGATTTTATTATCTTAATACTTTGGGAACAATGCAAATGACCAGTAATTTCCTAGGCCTAGGGTCAATCTTTATGTAAAAACATCAGTGATGCATACTTATTGTCATCCACTCATCATGTCATCCATTTTATTCCTTGGGTTCTTTGAAACTAAAGGAATTATTCTATTTAAAGGGCTATAACCTCACTTAATTTCTTACTGAGTTATTTGGGTCTTAAGTGAGATATAAAGCAAGTGTCCTTTTAAAGGCTCATTGGTCAATTTTACCTTATTGCCTGTAGGTACACAGTGGTATACATAGTAAGAAAAACAGAGCCTAACCTAGCCTTTCAAAGAAAATTAAAAAAAAAACCCAAACCAGAACCAAATTCCAAACAGAATTTGTCCTCTTTCCTCAGTATTATCTATCATCTGTGCCAGACAGAAAAAAAAAGTGAAATAAAATACTATTGGAAAAACCATATGCCTTCAAAATCTAGGCACACCTCACTCACTTGTTGATCTATACAATGTCTCTTATCAAAGTAATTTAGTGATTTTTTTACATGCTTTGGTTTTGAGTTCCATAACTGATGATGATCTACAGAGATGTTTTTGAGATTTGTCTGGTGGCTCTCCAACAATAGCTATAACTTCTCTGGTCAATTATTGCTTCTTAGAAATTGATGTGCAGATCCGTGAAAGAAAAATAATTCTCTTCTTACCCCAAAATAATCAAATCCAATCACAAAATAAAAAAAAATTGTGAAAAAACAAACTCACTCATGTCTTCAATGTTCAATCAATATTGTTGAATGGGATAACAGTTTTTCTTATACTATTCTATATACAGATTTTTTCTTTTTTTTTCCTTTTTTTTTTTTTTCAATCCATGCACAGTGTAAAAAGTATCAGAACAACTTTCTCTAACAGGAGTATGAAGAAGAAGCAAATGTTCAGAAACGACTGCACTGAGATTGTATAGGGCATGGGTATTACCAAAAATAAAATTGACAAGACAGTCCTTGTGAGGACCACAAAGAAATTGTTAGGACAGATGGTTTGGATGGAGGCTAATGATATGCAAATGGAAAACTATAGTGTGCTCTTGGAACACTATAACAATAACAATTATTATGATTTTGGTGGGGGAAGGACACTGGAGGAGGGAGCTGGGGGCACTGGGTGGTGGTGGAGGGGGCTATTTTAATGGTAGACTACCAAGTTAAAAGAGAAGGACCAAATTGTTATTATTTTCTTGAGAATCTTAAAAGGTTATCCTTGTGATCACTGAATAAGAATGGGACATTAATGTAAGGATGGCAGAGTCCCTCCCTGGTTAGGTGGCTAGGACATAATCTGAACCCAGAATCCTTTACTTGTCTTCCTTTAGTACATACTCACATGCTTCCTCCTGGAAACAGATTTGCCTCTGCATAAATATTGAAGATAAGCATGGTGTTTCATAATATAAAGTAATGAAAACCCCTCACCCCCAGACTTTCCATACCCCTCCTTTGCCCAGATGCTTAATTTAAAAAAAAGTTATCTGGTTGATTTTAATTGATAACTGAAAGCCCATGTTGCACTTAGATCAGTCATTTTAAAAAACAAAAAAACAAAACA
Organism: Myrmecobius fasciatus; assembly: GCA_023553655.1. NCBI lineage: Eukaryota > Metazoa > Chordata > Mammalia > Dasyuromorphia > Myrmecobiidae > Myrmecobius > Myrmecobius fasciatus. Next base: position 26,912 of record JAJPUD010008907.1, on the reverse strand, counting down.
AAACAAAAAAGTAGTCTATCAATCTCAAGAGTACACCCTTCTGGGTAGAGTTGCAAAGATGGCCCTGCATCCATGCTTGTTGTTCAACATGTTGGCGCCCCTTGGGATAAGAACTTTGTTGGTTTCTTACTTCTGCCCTAGTACAAAGTATGCTCTTGAAACTGTATTCCATCAGCAGGTAAGTGGACATGACAAACGTCAGTTTCCTCGGTTCGTTATACATATATCTTTATATATATATATTTATATATATAAATTTACTATATCTGATTGTTCCTTTAGAAGCCTTTTATGTGGCAGTAGGCCTCCAGGGAAGAGAAGAAAATGTACAAGAGCCACAGGAGGACAAAAAGTGAAGTTGTGAGGAGCTTGGCAGTCCGGGGCCCACCCAGCTCACCTCCAATTTCTGGTCTTCGTCGATACAGCAGTACCCCAACATTGATGAAAGCAAAAATAGTGAAGAGAGTGACCGAAAATGCTAGTGTGCCAGGGGAGACCTCAAATTCTTCTCCATGTGCTGCATGGTAGATAGCAGCAATGGACCAGGCCACACCAATTCCCAGAAACACATTCACTGCATTGCTGCCGGTGACATTGCCGATGGAGGCATCTGCATATTGGTCCTGTGTGGCTGCTACTTTGCTCGCAAATGTGTCTGAAAAGGAGAAGAAAATTAGTAACTCAAAGCCAATACTTTCCAGTGATGTCCCTTGTGTTGTGTTTTTATCTTGAGACAAGTACTTTTGCCCAGAAACATTGACTATGATGGGCTGAAAATTACCCAGGAATAGGATTAAGGAAGGCTGGGTTCAAATCACTTGTCATTAACTAGATTGTGACATTGGATAAGTCACCTTCACCTGTTAGAATTTCAGTTTTTCATTAGTCAAATGAAGAAATTAGAATAGATGTCCTCTAAGGTCCCTATCAATTCTGTTAATCTCTATGGAATGCCCAAGATTAAGTATTTCAAAGTTCTTTTTAGATAGCATGCTAAAGGCAGAAGTCATAAAATATGGATTCAAGTCCATTTGTGAACTAGCTGTGTGATCTTGGGCAAGTGATTACAACTCTGGGTCTCTGTTTTCCTACATGTAAAATTGAAAAAAAAAACAGTACCTACCTATTTACCTCACTGGATGAGGATCAGATAGAATAAGAGAGGTGACCTAATAACCCCACATTTGGGGTTATTATTATTAGGAAAATAGGTGCTAGGAGATCCCATTTACAGATAAAACAATTGGGGGCAACAAGAGCAATTGTATGGATTTACAGATCAAGTTAATAGCATAATCAGAAATGACCACTTATTCCATAAATATTTCTACCCAATGGGTCCAATCTTTCAGAAAGGTTCTAACTTGTGTAACTAAGAACAGAACTGAAGTTATAAAGGCAAATGTGTAGATAGTATCATTGATCATTTGTAGTCACAGAACTATAATTTCACAATTAAAAGGTATTTTAGAGATTACCTCATCCAATCCCTTCTTATAGTATGAATCTCTAGTTCAAATTCCTTACTAAATCATACAATATCCATGTCAACATCTACAAATATGGCAAATTCAAGTCCATCTATACAATGGCACTTTAAGAATGCCTAATATTTCCATATTTCTTATCAATGCAGTTTCATCTAGATGAACCAACATGGAGATGATCAGTTTGACTTACTGTATTATACAATTAAGGAAAGAATTGTGATATAATAGTTTGGTTGTCAAGCAGGTAAGACATAGGCGAAAAAAAATCTTACTCATTTAAAAAAAATTGTCATATTACCTATTATTATTATCAAAATTCTCTTAATCCCCTTCTGAGAACATGCTATTTATTCTGCTTTTTCTGTCCTCCTCACCATCCATGATTTTCATCATCAACTATCAGGATCCCTATCACTTTTCCAATATGCCTACGTTACACTCCTTAAATACTGTACAATCCTATGACAATGACTTTTTTTGCTCCTTTGACAATCCACCTCCTGACTGTTGGAATTTTCTTTTTTTTTTTAATTCATTTCATTTTCAATTCCAAATTCTTTCATTTTTCTCTTTCCTATCCATTAAGAAGGCAAGAAAAGTCTATCATAAATATGGATAGCCATGTAAACAAATTCCCACCTTAACCATGCCTTCCCATCACTCCCTTACCCAACAATAACAAGAACAACAAAGAACAAGAAAGGGAAAATAATATTCTCTATCTGGAGTTAAGAGAGCTTCTTTCTTCATGAAAACTTTAGAATTGCAGTTGATCATGATATTCAGTTACAAAACAAAAATAGATTATCTTCATAATATTGCTTTAATTGTATAAATTGTTTTTGTTCTGCTCACTTCAGTTTGCATCAGTTCATATAATTCTTCCCAGGTTTTGTTTTGTTTTGTTTTTTGAAAACATTCCCTTCCTCATTTCTTATAGCACGATAATATCTTGGATTCATATACCATAACTGCTATAGCCATTCCTCAATTGATGAGCACCCCTATTTCCAAGTCTTTGTCACCATAAAAAACCTGCTATATAAATTTTTTGCATATGTGTTTTTCTCTTTTTAGAGTTTCATTGCTTATGGAATATAATTTCAAATTGTTTTCCAGAATGGAAAATGCACCCACGATGCATTAGTGTTCCCCACTATCCCTATGGCCTCTTCCCCATTCCTGGAATTCTCTCCCTTATTATATACACCTTCTGGCTCCCCTGATTTTCTTTGAGTGCAAATAAAATTCCACTTTTTACAGAAAGTCCTTCTTGATTCCCCCCCCCTTTTTTTTTGGCTGAGGCAACTGGGGTTAAGTGACTTGTCCAGGGTCACACAGGTAGGAAGTGTTAAGTGTCTGAGACCAGATTTGAACTCAGGTCCTCTTGACTTCAGGGCTGGTGCTCTATCCACTGTGCCATCTAGCTGCCCCGATCCCCTTTAATTTTAATGTTTTTCCTCTGTTGGTTATTTCCAGTTTATCCTATATATGACTTGTTTGTACATAACTATTTGCATGTTGTCGTCTCCATTACAGTGTGAGCACCTTGAGAGCAGGGACTGTCATATGCCTTTTTTGGGAGGGAGTATCCCAAGTGCATGACACATGCATGGCACATAGGCACTTAACTATTGTTTGACTGGCATCATAATGGCTGCAACCTATAGGACATGTTTTTCATTTCTCTGCTATTATCATATTGCCAAACTTTTTCCCACTAGATGTGCAATTACTTTTTGGCATTAAATGTCAGAAGAGAAATTTTGTATAAATACAATATAAATTTATATAAAGTACATTACTGTACTTAAAAAAAGATAGTAAGATGACAGATTCAGAGTTCTGAATTTACTGGGATCTGCAGTGAGATCCTGCTCCTTGTTGGAGACTGATCAAAATATTTCATTGCTTTTGAAGCAGTTCTATTCCCATCTCTGAATCCAAACCCTCCTAATGATTCTCAGGAAAAAAAAAAAAAATTCTTACAATCTAGTTCCCCATAACCAAGCTATCTAACCTTATTTCACATGGTTTCTCTTATTGTGTTTTCTATATTTAAATTGCAGTTCCTTGATTTAAACTTGCCCTTTCCTATTTTTATGTATTCACAAAGGATGTCCCCAGTATCTACCCCCTTCTCATCTTTCTCTATTAAAATTTCTCTCTTCCTTCAAGGTCTGCTTCAGGTAACATTTTCTTTTGGAGCCTTTCTGTGATTTCTCCCACATAGCCCAATTTGCAGTACTTAGGTAGGTGATACACTAGATAGATCCTGGACTTGGAGTCAGCTAGATCTCAGTTTTACTGTCTCAAATACTTACAGAATGAATCAGTTAGCCTATCTTTCAAAATCAATTTTCTGATAGAATGGGGATGATAATAGCAGCACATAGTGAGACTGAGAGGATCAAATGAGATAATATATTTTAAAGTATTATATGAATGCTAGATACATGAGATAAAAAAATGTATGAACACACAAAAAATAGGCTATGTAAATGTTAATTATCATTAGTGATCTCTCCCCATTTTTCTAGAGCAATTTGTCTGGCCCTCTCCTATGATGATCTCCTATTTTATTTATTTTACTTTACTCCCATTATGCTTGAGAGCTAGTATGGCAGAATGCAAAGAATGTTGAAGAGTCAAATCCCTGGGATTTGTATTCAATCCCACCTCAGACACTTACTAGCTATGTGGATATGGGTCAGTCACTTAACCTTCTAAGAGTCTCAGTTTAGTTACCTGTAAAATGGAATATGAATTTGCTATCTACTTCACAAGGTTGTTGTGAGGAAAGTCTTTTCCAAACCTTAAAGTATTACGTAAAGGTGAATTATTCATTGTATCTATCACATTCTATACATATCTCCCATGGAATATAAAGTCTTTGAGGGCAGGGCTCAGTCACTTTGCATATTTATATCCTCAAATTGCCTTGAATATATTAGGAACTTAATAACCATTTAAATGTTTATTGAATCTTTTTAAAAAGTGATGTCATACTAATGTGGCAATGTATATGTAATGTGGCAATGTATATGTAATGTGGCCTATATCAGATTGCTTGTTGTCTTAAGGAAGGAGGAAGAGAGGAAGGGAGAAAGAAAAAAATGAAAATCAAAATGTTATAAAAGTAATTGTTGAAAACTATCTTTACATGTAATTGAAAAAAATAAAACACTGTTAAGGGAGGGAAAACAACCCCCCCCCAAAAAAAAGAGCTAAGTCATTTTGCATGATCCAGTTTTACTGATAAAGAAACTGAGAAGAATGTAGAAGGAAATGTCCAACATGTCAAAGATCACTATTTCTTGTCTGCTCCAGGTTATCCTGAATTGTGTATGATTGCACTAAGTGTTAAGTCAGAAGAGGTGCTAGTGAATGTGGTTTATGACCATATGCAAAAAAACAAAACAAAACAAAACAAAAACAACAATAACAAAAATAAAACTGGAGTTTGGAAGAATCAGAATCAACTCCATGTTCCTCCCAGTGTTCTGACTTCCTGATATAAGATGTATGTTCCAGCCCTAAATTACTCTGGAAATTGGCCTTTCTTGGCTTTCTGCATATTGCAGACCTTTATGTATTCAATTTGTCTGTATTTTTTGGATTATTTCAAACATCCCCCCCCACTGTTTCTGTTTCACTGCCCCAATTCACTGTCCCTGCTTAAGGGTTGGCCTAATGACTAGCATAAATCAGCCCTACCTTGGGCAGGATATGACATATGGAGCTCAAGACATTAAATTCATTCTTTCCCCAAATCACTGTGGAGGCTAGGGAAGGAATGAAAAAAGATAAGTCATTCTCTAGTCTAGCCCAATAAATATTTTTTTCTTGATGTATTCATTCTCATATAATTGAGGGCACAAATTATGTCATTATCATAGAACAATTACAGAGGACTAAGAAGAACAAAGCTATAAGAATCTTAATTGTCTTTCTTGCACTTAATTACCAGAGATCATTAGGAGTTACAATGCCAGTAGCCTCAGAGAAATAATCAAGTTTTGCTTGCTATTTCAAAGGACAGGAAACAATACAGGAGATATGAGGATCCCTGTCACATAATAGTTCAAGACAAGATTAGACAACCTTTAGAAAAGGTGTCAATGAACAATACACTTATTATGGGACTGAAGAGGAAATTGGCTCCTGGCCCAAATTAGGCAGGCATTGCCTGTTCTACTAACCATTTTTGGCTTTTGGCTTTCTATCTTGTAGGTCCACATGTTCAGGATATCTTTTCACATTGGTCACTTCCCTGGGAGTGAGTTACCTAACTTGTTATGTCATTGTGCCTCCCATAGTTGCTGAGACCTGTTAATTCCATCCTTGTAATGTCTCTTAGATAGATCTCCTTTCCTAATCTTGTTATTGCCTAAATATAGAATCTTATATTCACCTGAACTATTGTAATAACTTCTGAATGGATTTCTTTTCTTCCATTTATTGCCTTATCCTTAGATCTGTCCTATACAGGTATCATTTAATTCTTAAAACTCATGGCCTTTATTCTAGTTTTACCTTTTATCTTTTGACACTGTTGATCATCATTTTTGATATTGTCTCCTGATTATCCTTACTACTGGTTCCTTCTCGATCTATTTCCAAGAATCCTCATTCATGCCCATCCCTTAATTGTGTGTTTTCAAGATTTTGACCTGGGCTCAATTCTTTTCTCTCTCTACCTACCTACCTCTCTCTACCTTGCAATGAACTCATTAGCATCTATTATATTCATACTTATTATTCCAAAACCTGAATATTTCCAACTAGATGATCTCCAAGACATTTCAAACTTAGCATGTCCAAAATGGAACACATTTTCTCCCATTCCTAGATTTATCCCTCTTGAAAATTTACCTATTTCTATTGACGGAATCACAATTCTTCTAGTTAAAGAGGTTTGCAAAAGTGGAGCCAATCTTGACTCTTCTGTCTCCCTTATTCTCATATTTAATTAATTGTTAGCTCTTGTCAATCATAAGGACATTATCTTATTGTTTGTTATCGTTTCCCTGTCTACAAGTGTGCTCAGCCCATAGGTGGTGCAGTGGATAGAATGCTGGGCCTGCAGTCAGCAAGATCTGACTAGAAAATCTAGCCTTAAATTCTAATTCTGTAATTCTGGTCAAGTCACTCAAGATCACCAATATCCCAGGGGTTTTGTGAAGATCAAATACAATAGCATTGGCAATGTACTTAGCACAATGCTATTACGTCTTAAGTTCAGAATAAATTTTAACTATTACTATTATCATTAGCAATAGTAATAGTATTTGAATTGCACTATACTGGAAAATACCTTTTTAAAATAGAGTCTATGTCAGCTTAGAATTAGAGGAATGCTATCATAAACTGATTGATGGGAGAACAAATTTTGGACCGTTGGAAACTAGAGTCCTTAATGTACCCTTATTGTATGTATCCTTTCTTCCTCTTCCACTGAAGGTGACTGAACATGTATCGAATTCTTTGGAATTGAGATATCTATTAGTGGGACTGAGTATTAGGCATTCATATCTCTAGGTTAATAGGAATACTGACCTTTTTGCCCTTCCTTCCTTCCTTCCTTCCTTGTGACTTCCTAACATTTGGCAGCCACTAACCTGTATCTCACCTTTTCTCACTGTAATGAAGCATATCCTTTTGTTTGGAATGAGCAAATGTGATTCATCTGAGTTACACAATAGGCGATTTGTAAATCTTCAGCTCAAACACTGTTTTACAAAAGTAGAAACCATACAAATCCAAATCCATGTAGTGATTCTGACAATGATTTCAATGTTTTTCTAATCACAGCACATTAAGAATGCTGAAAATGACTTCCAGTTAGTCTTTCTTGGCTCAGGGCATAGACTAATTTCCCCCTTTCTCCCTATTTGTCATATGTGTATGTTATTAAAAAATGCTTTTTGTCAATATGACATAGTCATTCCCCAAAATTAGGACAAATTATAACATACTTGATATTATTTAAATGATATCAGCATTTTGTTTCTACTTCATCATTACATATTTACATTTATTAGCAACAATATATCAATAGTAAAGATTGTTTATTGGGAGACAGTGTTATCAGAAGTAAAGCATCAAATACAGGAATCCTAATATAATCATTCAAGTCCTGATTCTTTCCTTAAATTAACTATGCAATCTCCAGCAAATCATTTTTCTGTCAAAGAAAAGTAGAATACTGAACTAAAGTAGAATACTGAACTCTGTTGAGTTGGTCAATATAAATAGCTTACATACTCCTTAGAGTAGCACTTTTTTTGGTTTCATTTATCTAGGCTATATAGAATAGCCTTTAATCTCAGCTTCCTCATCTGTCAAATGGATAGCTCCAAGTTACCTTTAGGTCAGTCATCTAATGTATAGATTATCTGGAGAAAAATTTTAAGTTTCTAACTCCAAGCTGGTTATTTTCCATCCTTCTTCCCTCCCTTCCCTTCTCTGCCTCACTTTTCTTCATCCCTTCCCTTACATTCCTTTTTTTCCCCATTCTTTCCCTTTCCTTCCTTCCTTTTTCTTTCCCTGACCCTTAGTATACTTCAGGCCAGTTGTTAGAAATTATGTGCTCATGAATTAACACCATGGGTATATCTAATGTAAGTAAAGTATAATTGAATAAAAAATCATTTGATGCAATGCAAAACCACTTATAAATTACTTTTTAAAGTTTTCTTGCTGCTTGGGGTTATTGGCCCTTTTCTTTCTCTCTATTGGCATGGTTGATCCACTGTTGACTCCAAGAATAATCCACATGCCCTGTTCAGAAACTTTGTAAGAAAAATGAACCAAGTAAAGTGTTCTAAGAAGAAAGCTCTCTCACACACACACAAATTGACACAGCTATTTTAGAATGGATAGTATATCCAGGGCTACTATGAGAATCAGAATCTATTTTGGAACTCTGAAGCTGTAGACATATCAAAGATTCCAGAGGTGGGGGAGTTATGAAATACTTGGAAGATTCTCTTATATTTATGTTCCTTTTAACCTTAAAAGTATTATTACTTAAAAGTAAAAGGTTTTTAAAGTTAAAACAAATTAGCTAATATTAATCTGAGAATTTCATAGTAACCTTCAATATTGCTGCCTATAGCCAGTTTACTGATGAAGTTAAAAGACTTGTCAGGCTTGTTTTTATATTTAGTATGTACTGAGTCTTGCCTGTGTGATACTGGATAACTCACTTTACTTCTCTATGCTTCTGGTCAACTCTGATAAAAAGTTACAGAGGAGGTACCAATGTGAACAGGTAAAAGGAGTTTCCTCATTCAAGAATTTTCAATACTAATGAAATCATAGGTTCCATTCCTATTTCTCACAGAATCAAGAGATATTTGTGACTGAAAAAAACATTTGTGAATCTAATCCCATCATTAACAAACATTATTTGTTTATACGTAAAGGTGGACTTTAGTCAATAAGAAGTATTAAAGACTTACTTTGAGCCAGTCACTGTTAGAGATAACAAAGAAAGCAAAAACAAAGCAATACAAAAGCAGTCCCTCAAACAAGGAGTTCATGGTACCAAGGGAAAGAATATGCAAACAACTATGCATAGATAAGGTAGTTACAGAATTAAAATATTCAAAGAATTACTATGGCTAAAGAGCTCTGTAAATTAGAGAAAGGGAGAAATGGATTAAGGATCAAGGGGGACCAAGATCAATTTATGAACCACAAAAAAATGGTCTCTGAAGAGAGTGAGAAGGAAATGACTGGGGCAATAATTTTGGAAGACAGAATGTAGAGAGATGATGCTAGAACAGAGGAAGAAAAGGGAAGAATAAAGAGGAAAAAAACCCAAGCATCAGTTCAAGGGAAATTTTGTAGTACAATAGTCCCAGAAAAAGGACATGTTTAAAATAATAGCAGACCAGAGATAAAAGATTTACTGGTTATGTCTACTCTTCATCAATGTATAGCATCATGGATTTAAAGTTACAATATAAAGAATTTCAAATCCAATTCCCTCTGGAAATGGTGATAGAGGGAGTCTTGTTTAAGGTCAGAAGTGAGACTGAACTTCTTCCTGAGTTAGTACTCTTTTTATTTTGCCATGTTGCATGACACCAACAATGTGCACTTTGCAACTGAATATAATTTCCATAGCTCTAGAAAATTCTATAAAGTAAATTCAGCTGAAAAACAACTTTTTAAAGAATTTTTATTTTCATCAAAGACTAAGTACCCAGCCATGAAAAGCACAGTGCATTCAAATGCCAAATATACAACACACACATTTTAAAGTGACTCAGTACTCACTTTGCACATTAAAAATAATAATTTCAGATTAAAAAAGAAAATGATCAAAGTTCTCTCTTTAGGGAATATGTGGCAAAAAGACCATAAGCATAAGCCAATGATGATATCAGTTCTGTTTTCCAAATGAAAATTAAATACTTGCTTGCTTGGAAATTAGAACAATTCTGCTCCTCTACTAGACATGATCAGTATGGAGTCATTAGTTAGCAAGGTCATCAGACATGCCAAAGACCAGCTTTGATATTCTCTTTTCTTGTCCAAATGCAGGATAATTCAATTCCAACTGCTCCTGCTAAATCCCCATTTCTATTTGGTGTTAATAACAGATATCAACATAGTGCCTTCACTTCCAAAGAGTCTAGCCACTATTCCAAAATGGAGCTTCTCCAACTTCGTTCTACTTGGATAAGAATATTTGTTGAGGACTTTTTTAGGACCTTTCACTGTGCTACATTTTCTAGTCCTCTTTCCCGGACAACTGTCTCTTATCTCTTCTCTCAGAGATTCTTTGAACATTAGTATGGCAAAGTGCTATGCTAGTCACAAAAGAAAGGCAGCATATGATGGTGGATAGGGCACTAGACTTGGAATTAGACAAATATTACTTTGGATACTGTGAGCACACCATTTAATTTCTTTGTGTTTCTTGTGGGCAGGGATTATTGTTGCCTTTTTTTTCTTTAAAATCCTCACTATTTGGCACAATATCTAGCACATAGAAAGTGCATAATACTTGTTTGGTTGTATATATTTGTAATTTTATCAATTTCTCAATACATACAGAGAACCAGGTTGTTGGATTTTAACAGAATAATAATCTTAGTCTTATGATAATGTTGACTGGGACTTTTTTTTTTTCTTTCTAAACTGAGCTCAAATGTTACTTCCTATACAAGGCCTTTCTCAGTAACACCAGCTGATGGTGCTAAGCCTTAAAATTCTCTGTCTTTCTCCTGAATTTATTTTAAGATAGAAGGTAAACTCTTTGGAAGTAAGGATTTTTTCATTTTTGTTTTTGTGTTTTTAGCACCCAGCACAGTGCCAGGGCATTGTTGTTAAATTGTTCAGTTGTGTCTAACTCTTTTTGACTCCATTTGTTTTTTTTTTTCTTTTTCTTTCTTTCTTTTTTTTTTTTTTTGTAAAGGTGTTGGCATTACCCTTTCCTTCTCCAGTTTATTTTTACAAACAAGGAAACTGAGGCAAACAGAACTAAGTGACTTGCTCAGGGTCACACAGTAGTAAGTCTTTGAGGCTAGATTTGAACTCAAATCTTCCTAACTCCATCCACTGTGCCACCAAGTAAGCACTTACTTGATAAAGGCTTAGTGATTCTTAAGAATTTTTCTTATTTCCCAGACAAAAATTAATAAAGTCAAATTACTCTGTGAGAAACTTGTTTATCAAAAAATGTCTTGGATTCAAGAATTAGAAGCCTTGTATTTGAATCCAACTTTCAACTCTTTATCACTTATCAGCCATACTAGTAGGTAAGCCATTCAAAGTCTCTGTTTCCTCATGTATAAAACTGATTAAAAATAACTATTATTTAATTGAAAGGATTGTTATGATGAAAATGTTTTTAAGCTGTAAAACCTTACAGCAATATGTAGCTAGAAGTGAAATATGTGAAGAATGTATGCAAAGCATTTAGAAAACCTAAAGCATTTAGAAAACCTCAAAAAACTATCAGAATGGTCAGTTATTATTAATTTGTAAAAATTAAGTATAATACCACATGAAGAACAAATAAAGGAAATAGAAATCCTCAGTTATAGCCTCAAAATATCCTGAGTTCATCACAGTGCTAATAATAGCAACAATTAACTAGTGACTGACTTTTTCAAAGCACTTTACAAATTTTATCTCATTTTATCCTCAGAACAACCATAGGAGGGTAGCTACTATTATCATCTAAATTTTACAGATGAAGAACTTAAGGCAAACAGAAATGAAGTGAAGTTTCCAATTCTCCACTCTCTGTACTAACTCATTGCTTCTTTTTATCTTGTCTTCTCTCATTTAGACTCAAATCCACAGTCTACCTTATAGGGTGCATTGTAAGTCAAATGATACTGTGGTCAAAAATGAATCATTTTTATTATCAGGTATTGCTTACTCATATTTCAGCTGGATACACTACATAAATTCTTAGTTTTGATAATTTTTTTTCCCTGAAGCCTGTTAAAATTCAAAGGGAAGATGCCATAAAATACACATTATAGAGACAGCTCTGCAATGAGAAGGGATTAAAGTATAGTCATTGAGAATCTCAAAGTCATATATACCTATATGCTAGGCACAGTGCTAAGCCTTTACAACTATTATCTGATTTGAGATAACAGATAACTTTAATCCAAAGTATATTACAAAGGAAGAAAGGCCTAATTAGGCTTAACATTTCAACAAAAATAATAGTAGGTTTGAGAGGCTCAGTAAAGCAGAGCTACTTCTCCAAGTATCTTCTCTGTTAACTTGGGCATGGAGCCTTCTCCTACCTGACCTGAAACTCCCATCACTATCATCACCCTTTTGGATTAAATAAAAGTAGGGCCATTGTCTCTAGGGAGACATATTAGATCCCTGGAGAAGGGTAAAGGAGGAGAAGGAAAAAAAAAAAAAGTCATGGGATCAGGAAAGATCCAGTTTAATATAGTTTACCAGAAGTATTGTTTTAGTTTTGTGGGAAATTAAGGAGACTCTGTTGCTGGATGAGACATAGGATAGCTATATTTCAAATATGTAGATGTAGGAAGACCAGGTCATGGTAGTTATGAGCCCTGGGGACCTTGGTAGAGGGTGCTGGTTCAGAGATGATAAAACAGATAAATAGCATAGCATACAAGGGCACTTATGTATGTGGCATTGAAATTATATTTCCCCCCCTTTAATTTTATCATTTGACATAAGGTTGGAGAGAATAAGGATACCCCCCCATACACACATGTACATATATATGTCATATACATATATATGTATATATATAATATATATATTATCAACCGTCTTCTGTGAGGAATTAAATCTCATATAATGACTATATAAAAAATATAAAAGTCAGTGACAGATGATGATAGTTTCATTATTATGACTTATATTTCTATATCTACATTATATTTTATTTAACTCAGCTGATGAAATAGCATGATAGATTCAACCACTGGCCATGCAAATAATTTACCCAAGTTTGTTAATAACATTCTTGCCCTAAAGATAATCTTATTAGAGTATGTAATACTCAAGTCACTTATTATTTGTATTTTGGTTCTCATGAGGATGTGCAATTTATAATGCAAAGACCAGAAAATATGGTTTGGTTCTAAATTACTAAGAAAATGCAATGCAGCCTACTGAATAATCAGCAGAGGTACAACTGAAAATAGAGAACTTTCTTGTAGCTAGGGGAAACAGTGTCATTTTTCATTCATTCTGCAGTTTGCAATTTCATTGCCAAATATATAAGAAGGATGGCCTGAACTTTCTAAAAGCTGAGCTATATAGCTTCCTTAACTGTAGGCAATGGTAAATAAATATCAGTCAATTCATATTCTCTTATTCAGAGATTTAGTATTGAGTGCTATCTATTTTCCATGTTCATGGATAGTTAGAACACAGATAGTTGGCTCACCTGGGTCTAGAGCCCATCTTCTCAGGCCCAGAACATTAACTGTTTCAGATTTTCATAATATATTAAAAAAAAAAATGGGCTTTTCCCCAGTTTCCCAAAATTACCATTTACTTGTCTCCAGCCTGGAAAATCAAATTGTCCTATTTCAGATGAAATTAAGAAGAAATTAAGTAACTATCTAAAAATTTTATTTTGGAGAATTTTTTCCCCCTTTCTTTTACACATAGAGAATTAACCAACAGAGAACTTTGCTTATCATTGAGGAAAACTAAATTTTCCTTTAGCTATGCTTGGTTAATGTAGATTTCCTTTGTCGAACACAATGAGAATGAAAGATAAAGCAATTTATATTCATGTGTTCACACACACACACACACACACACACACACACAGAGGATGAACTAGGTATATGTGATGCCTTTGCAAAAAAGTCTTTATTTGGGTATACCCAATATTTTTAGTCCCTCAGATAATATTGCATAATGGAGTTGTGTATATCTAAATAACTTTAGCTACCTTGATCCCCATCCTACTCTCTTAGAAAGTCAGGTTATTTGTATTTCTTGGAACCCTTTGACAATTTGGATAATGATCTTAAGTACATGAAATAAAGTATAAAAGATTACCAAGGAAACCAATCATATTGAAATACAATTATCCAAATATTATTAAATAAATTATGGCCCCAGACAAGGGTATTCATGACTCTCCAGTCAAGAATAATGTTCTTAATGCCATTTTAGGTTTTACTGAGACAGACATAGCTTCCAGGTATGGGCCTCTGCCCTAGTCAGATTGCACTGGAAGTATTAGGTTCAATTCTCACAGCCACAGTTTGAGAAAAACACTGATGAGCTGTCCAGATTATCCAGAGCAGAAAGGCTAGGATGGTGAATGGGGATATGACAGAGTCTTCATCAGCAGCTTTTGCATTTTTATTTTTGTATCCTCAACACCTAGAACAGAAGCAGGAACTTGGCAGAGATTTGTAAATAAATGCTTATTAATTTATTCTAGTAGTTTAAAACATAGTTGTGTGGCAGGGAAGTCTTAGAAGATCATAGATTTAGAGCTGAAAGTTTAGAAAATTTAAAAGCTAATCAATCCAACCTGCTCATTTTACAGATGAAGAAACCAAAGTGAGTATAAATTAAATTATCTAAAGTTACACAAATTGACGCATCTGAGGCAAGATTAGAACTCTTGCCTCTAACTTCAACCTTTGACCTACTAGGTCATTAAGATGCTGCTCTAAATATATTCTATTTGAACCTAGGGAGCAGAAACAGAAAAAAAATGAGAGAAAGTTACAAAAACTTAGGTCTTATATTAGGAAAAAACACAATAATTTTGTTGTTAATTTGTTTCAGTCATGTCTGACTCTTTGTGATCCCTCCCCACTTGTCTTTTATTGGTGGAGATACCAGAGTGTTTTGCCATTTCCTTCTTCAGCTCATTTTACAGATGATGAAACTGAGGTGAACAAGGATAAATCACTTGCCTAAAGTAACACAGTTGAAAAGTGTCTGAAGCAGGGTTTGAACTCAGGTTGGGTTAAGGACTTCAAGTAACTGCCCAAACACTTTTGAAAAAGAATCTAAGAATTACAAAATTTTCAAAGGAAAAGAGGCATCTGGAAAGTAAATCCCCTTTAAGGTGAAAGGAACAAAACTAGAAAGAAACTTTAAAATTTGATTTCATTAAACTACCTGAAAATACTTCAAGCATGGCATGTTCATTTTAAATTCCTGAGTGTTTTTCAGTGCAAGAAGAAGGAGAGATATTTTTTATCCAAGATAGAGAGAGACTGAGAGACAGAGAGGGACAGAGAGATAGTCAGAGAGAAACCTTTGTTGAAATTTTGTGTCTAACTTTGCTTTGTCTCATTCCTTTCTTTTTAAATACTATTGCTTTTGAAATCAACCCTCAGCGGTAATGACTCCCTCTTTTCTTTCTTAGAGAGAGGTTGGCTGGAATCAAGAAATAGCTTCTGTCTAATTATAGCCAGGGAAGTAAGGCAAAAAATCTCAAGAAAAAGACCTTTGCCTGGGGCTTGCCAGTTCAGTTCAAACAGTAAATTCTTACTATGGACCCACATCACTGACCTGGTGATACACATGATGACATGTTTCTGGCTGTTCAAGCTCCAGAAAAGAAGAAATGAACACAGTGTTCTTTAATGCTCAATGTTCATTGAAAACAATGAATAAAATTGGATGATTGGCCTTTCTTAGTGCTGGAGAAAGGAGATTGCTTGCAGTAAAATTATACATAAACAAACAAAGAAAACTAGCCCCAGCCTCTCTGTGCTCCTTATGGAAGAACATACTGGCCACAGGAGAATTCTTGAGTCATTATTAAGTACTTTACATATCCATTTTTAAGCTGCCACAAAGTGTTAATCATTTAGTTAAATATTCATGAGTCCTCAGGAAATGGTAAAGCTAGGGCATTTTCTCTTTCACATGAATGTAGTTGGCAGCCCTGGTAATGCCACTGTTCAAGGACATAAATACACCAATGCAGATAGGTATTTCAAAGGGAAAGGACAAATCCTTTTCAGTTCACCCTGGGGACATATATGTATATATATGCATATATATATATATATATGTATATATCACAAGGATTAACATTATATAATGTTTATTGAAGGAAGGAGCACGATTTACATTATTGGCAGTTTCTCATGACCTGGAGCAGTTTTAAAAGTAAGTAAATCTATATACTGTATAATTAGCTAATATTCTGGACTAAAAGATGAGTTTGATGTTATTTAGCTATCAATCAATAAAGATATTTTCTGTCTTCTTAGGGCATATTCCTGGAATATGATCAAGAGCTTTCTGAAACTTGTTAAACTTGACAGTATTGACTATAATAGAAAATTCATTTGGGGGCAAATGATACCATGGGAAAGAACTGAGAAAGTTCTGCTAAGGATGTCTTAGGCAAGCAATGGAACACCTACAGGACATGGGTGGTATTGTCTTCATTGCTACCAATTGAAATAAGAGACTTTAGCAAAGGAAAGCAGATTTGGGGAAATGGCTATAACTGGTATTGGGATTTGGATTTTTAATACATGATTTAAAATATGGGAATGAAAAGATCATGGCCAAAGATGGAATGTGCTTGAACAAAGATTAATAAAAGATATATTTTTTTGGAATCTTAAAATTTTGGTCAAGAAGATTTTAAATAGAAAAGGTAACAAGGTAGAAAAAAAAAAATCTGGTATCTGATCTAGCAGATTTATGTGACCAAAAGGAGTATCATGTACAACATAAAAACATAAATGGAAAAAGATAAAGTGTTTTAAAGGGAAATCATTTACAAGAAGGTAGATATTAAACAACATAAAAGCTCAATTGACATTAAAGTATGGAGAAAGTATGGGTAATAAATAATGGCTAATAATGCTAATAGTAACAGTTATATTGTGCATTAAAGTAAAATCTGAAAAACAAGGTTTTCATTGATCCTTATACTTAACTAGAGTTAAGTGCTATACAGATTCGCAGATGAGGGATGAGGCAAACAGAGATGAAATAATTTATCCAGAGTCACATAGCTAGGAAGAATCTGAGGTAGGATTTGAATTTAGTTTTTCCTGATCCCAACCAGGACTTGCCATCTTTCCTAATCACATAGACTAGAAATTCTAATTTCAGGAAGCAAATTCTCTGCCTCCCTCTCTTTCTTCTCTCCCTCCCTCCCTTCCTTCCTTCTTTCCCTTCATGTTAATAATGTAATAACATGAGGATGTTAAGTACCCCTAATTATTTAAGTACTTATAATTAAGTAGTTAGATGTCTTTTAAATACTCATTCAATCTCCAAGTTACATGGGAAAAAAAGCATTCAAAATATAGAGACCTAGAAGAGAAATTCATAATTACATGAGGAGAGGATGGTGTATGTCTGTATTTCTCCTGTTGTCCTTTCAGCTACTGGGGTTGATTCAAGGATGTTTTTGGTGAGCCCACCAAATGGTGAGCTTCCATTCTTATATTTTTACTATAACAATTTATCTCCTTGTTCAGTGATCTTTAGAATATTAATATTAAAAATAATGGTATAGTAACTTATTATAGGATTGTTTCTACCTGAAAATTTTTTTCAAATGAGTATGAGATGACAATAATGATGACAGTTGCTCTATAAAATACACTTCCTAATTGTTCAGGTAGAAGAATGAAAAATAGCCAGAATACCAAATCAAGATCTTGATAATCAAGCAGTGAGGGTCAAGTATCCTCAAAGGTGAATTGTATTCAATAGAAATGAATGTTCATTTGCTGGTCAATTGCCTATGGAACTCAAAATACTTTTTGTTATAGAAAATATTTCAATATGTGGTAGTTCCTAAGCTAGTCTACACAAGTTGGTTTAGTCCGTAACATACCTGATGAATCATGATGTTAATAGTGCTAGCCTGAGTTTTTAATCTGGGGAACAATGATATCAGAAGAAGCGGAGAATGAAGAAGAGGTAGGAGAGTCTTAGGTAAAATTTAGAAACTTAAAGTTCCATGACCTTCTTTCACTTTTTCATAGGTATTCATTCATTATTCTTAGCTTTAAGACCCCAAATTTTTTAATTGTTGCAAGAGGAAGTTCTTTCCATGAATCATAAAAATAAGTCTCAAATAATGTTACAGGGACATACAGCTGTTTGAAGTTAGGAGAATGATGTTTACTTCTTTGTTAAGAGATTATAGCTCACAAGTTGACTACCATTTGTTAAGTGCTTACTATGTACCACACACTATGCAAAATACTAGGAATACAAAAAAAGGTAAAAGATACTTCCTGCTCTCAAAGAGCTTACAGACTAATTGGAGAAACAGCTTTCAAACATCCATCTACATTCAATGTAGGCTATATATTAAAAACCTATAATAAATTACCACAGGAGGCTAGTTATGTATTTTTCCAGGGACATTAAAGAATAGGATATAAAACTACTTTTCTGATACATATATATATATGTGTGTGTATATGCATATACACACATATATATGCATATATATGTAAGGGTATATCTAATATATAAATACATTTATATTTATATATTATTAATGAGGTTTATACCATATATTATACTATATATATATATATATGAGTATATATATTATACAATATACATATATGAGTATATATATATTTATATGTTGAAAATATTGCTATTTATCTACCTGTCTGTCCTAATTATCTCAATATTTTCAAACTATCTTTGAAGAAAAAAAATCATAGGTCCAAAGTCCAATATATAATAAAATGATAGTAAATATTAGCTTTATTATTTTATTCTTTTGGTGTAGCCCGAGAAGATAGATATAAATATTTGAAGTGGCAGGGATACCAAATTTTTGCTACTTGTCATTTTTGCTACTTACCAACCATTTGTCAACAAGGCTACAAAAGAAGTCAGAAATGTTATGCCCAGTCACAGTACTGTTCAATTTCTGATGATTTTCTCTCTCAGCAAAAGCCTGTCCAAGAAGATGTGATGATTTAAGTTTCTGGAAAAATTCTTTGGGAACATAGTGCAAAATAAATGTCTATGACATGGCATAAGGATTTTATAATGGAAACATGGTTAAGAAAATCTTCCTCCCATTGGGAACTGGGAGTAGAAAGTTTGCATCAAGACTTGTACAAGCAGTTAAGATTGATGATTCTTATATCTTTCCCCCTCCTCCACAAAAAAGATTTCATGTCTTTTAGCAGATACATTGAGTTTAACTTTAGGAGGGTTAATGTTGGTACTGCATTTGTTGACTTTCATACTGGCTAGATTAAGTGACACCTCAAAAATCTTATAAAATCCAACTGTCTTTCAAACTTTTTTTTGTAAAAAATTAATGATCAAAGACATGAAAACTGATTTATTTTAAAATTTATCTGTTTTAGTCCTACCACTTAAAACATTTAATTAATTTGCAATTCTGTTTCAAAAAGGATGAGGGTTTTCTTAAGACTGAAAAAAAATTTTTATTTTAGAGAAATAGTGTGTTTATTGAAGTAGACAGTGAGCCATATTTAGGGCCAAGAAGCCTTTGGTTTGAGTCCCTCCTTTGCTTTAAATAGGCTGTATGACTCTGGGCCAGTCACTTAATTTCTCATTCTTTCAAACTAAAAGTTTCAAAGAAGGGGCACATTCATTACTGGGAGCTCCTTACATTGTTGAAATCACAAGTTTCATCCTGGCCCCATGTCTTGCCTATAATCAAGATTTGTTATATTAAAAAAATTTTTGGAAGTAAGAGATTGGAAAGTAAGAGTTGGAAAGATGAACTACTCACTTCCAGAGAGAAGCTAGTCAGCCTTAATTACATAAATCTCACTCAATCAAGATGTACCATCTTAGTACCATTCAGTGCCATGCTTTATGGCATAGGGAGAGGAGACTCCAGAACCAGTTTTCCTTTGCCAAGCTCTGAGAGGAGTGATGTGGAGTCACACTGGTTAAGTTGTGTGATGGGAAACAAAATCATGAGGTGAAAGAAACTCAGACTGTGGGTATTTTTTATCTTCCCCTAAAACACAAAGATTTCTTTCTGCTAACCTTGGAAAAAATCCAAGACAGAAAGTGCATAGTACAGCTATGGCATCCATTTAGAAATCTAAATAGGGTGCCTGCTGTTTTGAGCTACACGAAACACTAAGAGTCACTCAGATGGCTTTGAGAAGACCTGCTGACCTCTCTGTTTTTGCTTCCCTTCCAAAACGCCTTAGCTTTCCTGCCATCTCAGCAGATGCCACATCCTAAATGGGCACTTGGTGGTAACTCAAGCTGTTCCATAGATACTACCCTAGAGATGTCTATAGTAACAACAGGATCAGCTCCTGTACTCCTGTGATGTAGTATGGCTTAATCTGTGTTTTTTTTTCCAACACAATGCTGGAAAACAGAGAAAGCAAGCACGCTCTGGAAGAACATAGCACAATCATTGTCCCTTGGCTTATGTTTCTCCTGTGATAGGTACCACTATATATGTCACACATTTTTTCTCTCTTTCTGTGTCTACTTCTCATCCTCTTTCTTTCTTCCTCTATATTTTTGTCTAGCTGTCCATGTATTTCTGTATCTCTATCTCTCCATCTTTTGGTTTCTGTCTCTGTCTGTTTCTGTTTCTCTGAATCTGTCTAGATGTCTGTCTTTGTCTATCTCTCTCTCACTCTTTGTATTAGTTTCTCTTCTCTCCTTCCACCCATTCTATGACTATGGGCAATACATAACATCATCAATGATGTTATTTTCAAAGTCACCGGGTTATAGTTACCTGCAGTTTTCTCTATCTTCACTTCATAAGAAGTTGTTTTGTAGTCAGCATGTCTGGGAGTACTCACTGCTATGAAGAAGGATGAGGTAATGGGAAGAGCCCTGGTCTGGACCCCAAACATCCTGACTCAAGTCCTTCTTTGGATACTTACTAGTAGAGTGACTATAGGAAAGTCACTTAATCTCCTCAAGTCTCAGTTTACTCATCTTGAACTTTCTACCTCACAGAGCTGTGGTGAGGAAAAACATTTTGTAACAAATTTTTTTTTTTTTTTTACGGTTAACAAAAGGTATGAGAGGCAGTGGATGGAAGTAGATAGCCAGCCTCAAATTCAGGAAGAACAGGATTTAAGTGTGACTTTGGACAAATTCCTTGACCTCACAGACAGTTCTCTAAGATTGCAATTTGCAGATACATTGACATAAGGATCTTCCTCCTGTGGCATTCTATATATCAATGGAATTATAGGCCTGCATCCAAAAAATTAACACAAATGTGAGCTATTCTTGTGAAAGTGAAAGCCATTGGTTAAAACACGGGTTATAGATTTATCACAGCAATAGTTATATCTATTTGGTGCTGGGGATGGGAGTAAAATCCAATGTTTTATTGTTATCAAGCTATTATCTATTATAATCAAAAGGGAGATTTTATCCATGATGCTATAAAATCAAAACTATTAACTAATAGTGAGCCACAGTATAGTAGGGGGCTGCTTTGGTTTAAAAATATCATAGCCTAAATAATTTCAATTCATAGGTAAGCTAGAAATGTTAAAAGGAGAGCAAGCAGAAATGGGTAAAGCTTCAATTTCATGCTAGATGAGGATTAGGTGAAAGAAATAGAGGTGTTGATCCTGGAGAAAAGAAAAATTAAAGGGAAGATAATAATAGTTATTTATAGGTATTTGAAGGAATGTTAATGAAGAGAGACTTGAATTCTTCTGCTTGATCCATTAGATTGTTTTTTTTTTTTTTTTTTTTGCTTTTTGCTGAGGCAATTGGGGTTAAGTGACTTGCCCAGGGTCACACAGCTAGGAAGTGTCTGAGACCAAATTTGAACTCAGGTCCTCCTGACTTCAGGGCTGGTGCTCTAACCACTGCGCCACCTAGCTGTCCCTGATCCATTAGATTGTAAGCTCCTTGAAGGCAGGAACTGTCATTTTTTTTTTTTTTTGGTTATTTCCAGTGCTTGACACAATGAAATAGGTGCTTTATAAATGTTTATAAATGATTATTTATAATAATCAATCTGACATTTGTCAAAATGACTCTAGGGGAAAGAATTAGAAGTAATGAGTGGGAATGCAGAGACCAAATTTAAGCTCAACATTAAGGGGGAAAAAAACAATAAACTACCTAATGAATAGAATTTTCCCAAAGTGAAATGGACTGTCTTGATTGACAGTGGTGGGGTGGGGGAAGGGAGTTACTCTTCATTGGAGGCCTTCAAACAAATTCTGGATGACCACCTTTTGGGCATTTTGTGAGAGGCAACTCTAGCTTAGGTATGAGTTGACTGAGTGTCATAGAAGTCCCTTTTTATTCTGAAGTTCTGTGATTTCCTGATTCTATAATGATGAAACCAGTTCTGGACAACTCATCAAATATCAATTCTATTCTCCTACCCTCCCTTCCCAAACTAGACAGCTCCCATTTCTTCCCACTTACTTCCCACATTACTAAATTAAGGTAACGATATAGTATGTTTCAAGAGCCAATCAGGTTAGAATCCTCCTCAGAAATTACCCAGATTCCTATGAAAATCAACTAAAAGAAAATGAAAGATGCAGTCAAAATTTTGAAGTGGTCTTTAAATTCTTCAGGTTTTTAGTCCTTCCTTGACATAAAAGGATCATCATTACCCACAAAATGTCTGCAGTCTTGAACCTGGCATTCAAGACCCTTCACAATCTGCAACCAACATACTTGCCAGTTATATAATTCACTTGGTAATTCTTACATTCAACATTATAACTATCCTTTACTCCATTTGCCCATTTACATCTTGTCTGGTGCTTTTGCATTTATTATAATTAGTGTCTGGAATGAAATTTGCTGTCTCTACTTTACTGAAGTCCCTTCCCTATTTAGAATCTTTTCTTCAAGTGTCATCTCCTCTGTGAAGTCTTTTGTGAAAGACTTTTCAAACCTAATCTCTCTCAACTCAGGTGAAAATTTTTCATGGTTTTGTGCCCACTTTCCCTTTGCTTTATTTCAATGCTCTTTAAAATTATTTCTACAAGTCTCTGCTCCAGGATTAGTCTGTTAGTTCCTCAAAAACAACATTTGTGTCAATATCTACACTCTTTCCTGAGAACTTGTTATATAGTACCTTCTTGCATTTAGTAAATGCTTATTGTTCTTTTTGTAAATTTAATTATTTAGACAACTGCTTATTTTCATGACGGGCTAATAATTTACTCATCTATCTAATTTATTTTCCCTTGATATAAGGTTGACCACAACCATCTTGGTTTACTCTGACAGGAATCCTTGGTTAAATTACACTCAACATCATTTCTGGCTATTTGAGTTTAACTTTGGGAAAATAAGGAAATAATGCCCATCTCTGAGCCACCAAGTATTATAGGTCTGACTTTCTTGGGGATATATAGACAAAATATTGTAAAACATTTAGCATAGCACACATAAATGATAAATGAATGTTAGTTATTAATAATAATAAAAATTAAAAACCAAGAAAGGGAGCTCATTCCTTACCTGGCACTGAAGTCCCTAAGGCAACAAACACCACTGCTGTCACTGAATCCTTCAGGCCAATGGTACAGCCAAAGTGTGATGCCAGGTCACCAATAAAAGCTGTCAGGAGGCCAATCATGAGGATAGACACAATGAAACATGCCCAACCATTCCAGTACTCTGTGGGTGGGACAAAGGCAAAGAGAACCTTCCAGAACACAGTGAGGAAGTGCATCACGTAATCAAAGCAAGAAGGCAGCTTCTCTTCTCCACATTCATCATCATCGTCATCTTCCCCTGGGGAAAAATAAAAACACAGACTTGGAATTGCACAGCTATGTTCACTGGCATGCCCCTTCCCACACTATACTCTCACAAATTATATCCAGGCTCCTCAAATTGATTGAGATTGATTGAAGTAAACTCAGTTTATTTTTAAGGTTGACCAAGTCCATTTTAGACAGACAGAAATAAACATGACCCTTTCTATTTCTCAGAGGCATTTTCCATGGGAAGAATGTTGTATCAGGCACTGTGTTGAGTCTACACCACCTCTACACACAGTGGGCATTGTGAACAATTCCCCTCATATTGCATTAACTGAGTTTCAATTTTGATCCTTGAAACATCCATCTTCTGAAAAAGGTTCAGGATTTTTGGATAAGGTCTAGAAAGAGAGCTATTGCTTAGGGAACCCCTTCTGTAGGCTTTTGAGAGTTATTGAAGAAATATACATGTGGTACTATTTCTTTCACTTGAGTTTTTTTCTTTCATTAATCATTCATTAATCAATTTCCTCATATGTAAATTGGGAATAATAGCCTCTATGTCATGGGTTGTAGTAGTATCAAATAAGATGACATATGTAAAATTCATCACAATCCTCATAGCATTATTTAAGTATTAGACAAAACTTTTATTAAGCACTTAATATGTAACAGAAATTGTATTAAGCGCTAGCAACACAAAGACAAAAGCAAAGTACTTTCTCCTCAAGCAGCTGACATTGTTTTACACAGTGATATTATGCAGAAAATATGAAAAGAATAAACACAAAGTAATTTGGGGAGGGCACCAAGAGCTAGGAAGTTCAGGAATGGTTACATGGAGAATGTGACTCTTGGGTGGATTCTTAGAAGAAGAGGACAGGAGGGAGTCCATTGAAAGCCTAGAAAACAATTTAAGCAATGGTTAAGTCTTACAAAAATGTGCAATTCAAATGTTTATAAATTGAATCCTATTTTGTTAGTGGAGTTGAATACATTAGACCAACTTTCTATGGAATTTTTCCTTTTGTAAAGCAAAGAATGTGAATGTTTATAATGTGAATGTTTGTAATGTGAATGTTGTTCAGTCATTTCAGTCATGTCCAACTAGTCATGACCCTATTTGGGATTTTCTTGGCAAAGATGCTGGCGTGGTTGGCCATTTTTTTCTCCAACTCATTTTATAAATGAGTAAACTGAGGCAAACAGGGTAAATGATTTGTCTAAGGTCACACAGCTGGTAAGATGAGACTTCCTAACTCCAGGCCCGGCATTCTATCCACTGTGCCATCTTCTGTCCAATATATAAAGTCATTCCCTAATTTAGTAATTTTAATTTGGATTTTCTACTAGCAGACCGCATCTGAACGTTTTTGCTTTTTTTTTTTTCCATTTGAATTTCAGAGAGGAATTGCTGAAGAAGTTCTGGTTTTCTTACAGTTGTTAGATCCTTCCTAACACTTTCAATAGGCACCCCAGAAAAGCAGGAATGACCATTCACTTCTAGTCATATGTTGCAGCTCAGTAGTCCTCTGTTTCCACACATTCTCACTGACATTAACCAGGATTCTCAGTAAGGAGCGAATTAACCTTCTTTGTAAAAGAAAATCCTGCATAGGTTCTTTGGGGACTGATCACATTATGGGAAGAAGTGTTTAAAAGCAGAAGTACTTCTGATAATTGGTGCCTCTTTCACCAAGAAAATATGCTCTTCATATATATGGGCTAGTTAAGTGGACAATGCAAGCTGAATTTGCCAGGGATTTGAGAGGATTCTTATTCCTTTTAATTAATCAGTAATTCAGAGATTTTCATGCAATTAAATTTTGATGAAGAGTTAGCTTATGTTTAAAAGGTTTTTAAGGTTTTCAAGTACTTTCTAAAAATCTTGCAAATATTTTTATTTCCATTCTATATTTGAATAAAAAACAGGTTTGAAGGAGTGAAATAACTTAATTTGGTCATTCAGCCATTAAGTGGCAGAGTTATATTTGAACCCAGCTCTTTTGATTCAAAGATCAGTTTCCTTTTTGTTACATTATGCGATATAATTTTGGCTGATTAAATAGTGGACAGATACCTAAAGAAAAAATGTCCTGTGAACAGGTTTGGAACTGAGCTCCACTTGAAATGGAATGCTATTTTTTAAAAATTAAGGTGACATGGCCATGACTTCAACCTAGAACTGAATGGGACAAGAAAGTAGGATGGATGATATTTGGTATATTATTTAATATTTTAAATGTGCTTCCTGGCACATTAGTCATTTTAACAGGAAATGTTCTCTATAATGGCATACAATTTTCTTTGAAGAATCACATGTTAATTATCATCAGTGGCAATAGTGAGGCAGTGTCACAGGTACAGGACACAGACTGAGATTTGGAGTCAAGAAGGACTGTGCTCAAATTTAGTTGCAACACTTTACCAGCTCTGTGAGCCTGGAAAAGTCATTTAAATTTGTGCCTCAGTTTCATTCTTTGTACAATGCAGAATGATACTAGGACCTTCCCACTCCTCCACTGCCACTGAAAAAAAGTTTAAACTTTGAACCCTGGCATTTTGGCCCTCCAAAGTTTGTCATGATTCTTCTACTTGTCTGGTCTCATCTCAATTTCATCTTTCCATGTTTTCTACATTCCAGACAAACTGGATTACTGTCTATCCTCTGTATTTGAGATTTATTTCCATATCCATAGTTGGCTAATGCTAAACCTCTCCTAATCTTTGTCTGTTGAAGCCTTTTCTTTAAGGACCAACTCAGGAATCATTCCTCTGGATCACCCATGGCACTCCCCCAAAATAATCTTCTCAAATTTCCCATTTGATTTTCTCTGTCTATGTAACCACTCTGCTGGACACTACATTGATTTCTCCATGTCTTATCCTCCCATTTAAAAGTGTAAAATACTTAGGAATAGGTACTTGGCTATTTTCCATCTTATGTCCCTAATAGCAGTATGGTCTTTCATATAAATATTAAATTTAGATTCTGTTGGTTAATTTTAATTTTTTAAATTTCTCCCTGTAGCCTCAATGCATTAGATGATGTTATATGTATTCTAAGAAAACTTTTTTGTACCTGAATTTTGTATTTTGAAGATACACACAATGATACATTGTAAAAACATTAACAGGAAGAAATCAAATTATATTTCATTGCCTCACAAATAGGAACTGTTGTATATGTGAAAAAGATCTAAATAGTATCTTTCCTTGAGAAATGTGGTGGAGTATAATTAAGTAGTTT